>JASSUY010044899.1:7374-20250 GCA_032466535.1 Forpus xanthops
CTGTGGGAGTTGCATTCTTTTGATTCTCCTTCCCATTTCCCCGGGACTGGGGAAGAAAGAGGGGGGAGTGAGCAGAAAACTGTTTGAGGGGCCTCAAACCACGACAGAGACTCATATCTAGTAATTCATGACTTTCAACCTTTCTGAAAATCTTTCTTAATTTAGTTTTCCTAAGTGACCTTTTTAAATATATGCAAATACAAGCTGTAGAAACAGAGGCTGTGTGTATGTGAAGTAGCAGTACGTAAAACTTAAGAAAAAGTATGGTTTTAGTCTGGTACTTTTGACTTCTTTTCAAGTTATGAAGGCATATTCTAGTCAGTCTTGCACATATGTTTAACGTGCTTTCTGAATAATTTAATAAACAAAGTCTTTCACTCACAGAACTCACTGTGAGTGAA
The DNA here is from genome assembly GCA_032466535.1 of Forpus xanthops. Lineage (NCBI taxonomy): Eukaryota > Metazoa > Chordata > Aves > Psittaciformes > Psittacidae > Forpus > Forpus xanthops. The sequence continues at coordinate 7,776 of JASSUY010044899.1, forward strand.
TTTTACTGTCTGTAAGATTCCTTCTTCCCTTCTTTCTTCTGTAGTTTTTTGAGGTAGTGGCAAAGCATGTGATATTTTGGGATATTTTTTGTCAGCATGGAACAAAGGAGAAATGGTCATTACAGGAGCTGAATAGTGCAAAAGGGGTCAGTTATCTACTTTAGCAGCCCTAGGAAGATCTTCCATTGTATTTCTTGAGAGTACCTATCAGGTGCTTCATCTCTCTGCAGGATCTCATGTTCAGCAGTTGTTAGGACTGGCTACAGAGTAAGACATCTCCAGTTGTGTTCTCTGTATTGTCATATTATTTACACAGAAAATACTACTTTTTCCCAAAATGAAATAAATCTTCCTTGGACATATTGGTATTTGCTGTTTATCATTCCAAGCAACTAATTTACTGTATCATCAGAACAAATTTTGGAATTAAGGTACCAAATACAAATATTATTCAAATGGTAACACTTCAGTGTCCTTCAGTATTTGCTTCTGACTGTACCTGAAGTAACCTTAACCTGGATTTTAATTCTTTATTCTTCAGTTAACAACTTATTTTTTAATAATATGCACCAGACAGCTGGTCCCAAATAGCCAACTAGTCTCTGTTCTGCCAAATCAAGTATGTATTTTCAACATTCAGAGAATTATATCTGAGTAGGTACTATCCAGTTTATGACTGCAGTAGAAACTATAATGCTACTTTGAAGTAACTTGTTCATGTGGACATTTACAAGTTGGGTAAATGGTGATGCAAGTATATCACACACCTCAAGAAAAAGATACAAAAATAGATGAACTCCACTTGTAGCTCAGTAGAAACTCATGCTAATAAAAAGTTTGGAAAGTACAACTGTGCTATAGGTTAGCAATTTTCCTACTTATTTAGGAGGAAAGATGAAGAATCAAATATACCCACAATGTGCTTTTCACATCTGCTCTTTTTGCTAACTTCTTCACCTTGTTATTGGCATTGGCTAAGCTGAATAAAAAGAAGTGATGGCATCCCTTATGTAGGCACTCTCATTACCTCTTTTAAGGAGCACTTTTGTTCCAGTAACAGCCTCAGCACGTCCCATAAAGTTTATAATCTAGATGCCAGTAATTATATCAGGCACATTTCTGAACACAGCAACAGGTAGTTAAAAATTCTCCATTACATTAAGGGAATTCCTTCGTTCAAAGGCTAGTGTTTTAAGGGAAAGGCCAATAGTTCCTCATATCTGATATGATTCTGTCATGCTTATCCAGGAAAGCCTCAGAAATACAAGGCATTTGAGCATCTATTTGAATGACTGTTTCTGTGCATAGGTATTTGAATCAGTCAGAGGGCCCAGCTCCAACAGATCTTTTCTTTGATCAGTTAAGCAGATGTTTATTAAAAAGACTACCTGAGAAAGTCAGGAGGGAAGAGAAGTCTTTATGTCACACAACAATTTACATAAGTAAAGTGTGGATTTAGAATCATAGAATCATAGATAGATCATTTAGATCACCTGGGATAGACAGTTGAAAGATGACACATAATGGATATGTTAATGGTAAGTACATATGAAGTGGTCATGGGCACACAGCAGTACTGATATTTTCTTGGTCTGTAATTCCTTGTAAAAAACTTCTGTTAAGTCTGTGTTGAGAAAACAATGCAAGTCAGAACACCTTTGGGGTTTATTTGCATGTTTGTTTATTTTCTCCAAAACAACATTTATTTGTCTCAGACAGTAAGCAAAAAGAAAGGTTGCAATGATTAATTTTTTTACCTCAATCTTCCATAAACCTTGTCTTTTCCTAGAACAGTGTATTAAATTTGGCTCTTCTAAGCAGACTGAGTTTTGATCTGTAAGAAACAGAATGGCTTTCTTCAGTCTCCGTTACCAGATATATCTATACTGCAAAGCAAAGTAGCAGCATTATGTACAATTTCTGTGTGGGTGGCTTTGTTATTAGGAACTGTTTAGCTTGACTTGGGGTCGATTGCATGTAGAAACAAACTCACATGCAGTTTTGTAGCATTTGATTTTGATTCTTCGTAGTATCTGAGGCAGCTTTTAATGTGAGGCACAGGTATAGCAACTAACGGCCTGGACGTTCAGGCTTCTTTGCAACCCATAACCCTTGCAGAAACTGGTCACTGCTGTGGTTGTCACATGTTGGGCAGTAGCTATTTACAGTCAGGCCCTCCCTCAAATCCCATGTTTTCCTTCCTTTCTCCCTTCACTGTCAAAAATAGCCATTCCTTTTGTGAACTTGGTGATGATTAAACAAACAAATACACTGTTCTTCCATGGGCACAGGATATTTTCCTAGATGGTATGCTATCGTTAATCACAATTTAATGGTGTTAGAGGTCTTTTAGATTTAACTTCAGAAAGCAAAAAAAAAAAAAAAATAGCCAGCAGGTAATATAAACTTTAATTAAAAAACTAATATCAGCTACTCTCATTCTTCACATCAACAATATAATTTAAAAAAATCATAAATTGCTATAGACCCTCTGAGCATAGCAAGTGATTATGCATGGTTCTTTCATTTATTCCCCTGATCAGGAGCTGGAGCCATATGGCAATAATTTATTATATTATTGCTATTGCTACCACTGTTATTATTTATTTAAGATTCTTGGGGGGGAAATACATTTTATTTTGAAATTATTAAAATTTGGTATTATAATGAGACATGAAGAAATCAAGCTTGTGGGTTTTTTTTTGGTTTTGGTTTGTTGGTTTGTTGCTTTTCCCCCACTGTTCCTACTCTTCAGGGCGACAGTATAAATTATTTCGGGAAAAAAAAAAAAAAGTAACAGAGAAAGCAATAGCCTATAGGTGCCTGGGACCAAAATATCCTCATCTTTGATGATAAAGCTCCAGCCCTTGACTATAATATTAATATAGAAGAATGATATTACCCAGGAAGCCAAGATCACTTTCCCCCATTTTTTTTTCTGTAATTTATGTGCTCTTTCACACTTTGAAACAAATTCTGTTTTTTGTCTTTTTTTTTTTTTTTTTTTTGAGAAGTCTTAACCTTATTTAGAAGCCCAATACAGTCTTGTAGTCCTAAATATTTGTAGGGGTTTCTTTGGTTTGTTTTTGGTTGGTTGATTGGGTTTTTTTTTTTTTTCTGGCCAATTCAGCACTAGCAAAACTGTACTTGACATTCAGGCTACTATTGATGGAGGATTTTTTTCACCTGTTATTGACCTGAGAAGGCAATGGATATGGATAAAGATAAAAGTCCTTGGGGTTTTAAAAAAACATGTTTCTTGGAAGATACACGCTGTCATCTTAGGTATGCACAGTTTTGTTTCCATTTTCGCTTAATGCTATTGAGTTTGACATAAGTTTTACTTTACTGTCTGCTTTTTATCCAGGCGTAACAGAGATAATGCTTAAATCACAAGAATAACTGGCAGAAAAATTTGTTAGCAACTACCCTTGCTGAATTTTGATTGCTATCAAGCAGCATCTAAAATTTAATGTCCTGTTGTTTCATTTTCTTCCTTTACTCTTTTACCTATAAACCCATTATTATAACTAGCTGAGAAATTTAGCCAAATTGTTACCAATCTTCTCACTTGTGAGTGCCTGCCTCCTAGTACTAATATTTAGCCATTATCTAGCAAGATTAGAAATTCATATCCTAACTGGATATGGTTGGGTACTTCTAACTTTAAAGCTCTAATTGGTAGGTTTTACTTCATTGTCTTTCGATGTTTTGCAGTGCCTTACTCACAGAAGTTAAAAAAAGATCTTTAACTTAAAAAAAGAAATAAAGGCTTTTTTTTTTGTGAAGCTTTTTATTAACACTATTTGCATGATATCCTTCTCATGTGCAGCTTTGAAAATATATCCAACGAAGCTCATCAATTTTATTTTAAATATCCTCACTGTTGAATTTCAGGTCCACTTACTGTAGAATAATGTTCTCTTCAACAGAGTTGAACAGAAGAGTATTAATCTTTATTTATAAGGCAAATAAATTTGTTCAAAGCATACATCTGCTAAAGGATGAAATACCAATGAATGAGATGATTTGTGACTTTGTTTAGGTATCCAGTGACAGTTATTTACAAAAAGATGTACAAGCTTTTTGTTGTTTTATCCATTCGTTCGGTCTTTGATGAAGTTAGTGATGGAGAAAGTGAAATACAAAACAAATGAAACACTACATGGGTGATTTTATAATAATGTAAGCCAATAAAAGAAATAAAGCAATAAAAATGTCCATTAAGCATTTTTGTATTTTCATTTAATCTCTACGTATGCTATGTTTCAAAGCTCATGTTAATTCCTCTGCACAATGTAGTGAACAAAATAAAGAATTTAGATGTGGTATTAATTCTCCCAGAAGAGTGATTACTTAAATGTAATCACTTTTTATACCTTCAAATAGTTTTATTTAACTTGAAACTGGTTTTAGTATATGAATTTTTAGTTACATCTTTTGATGATTGTTCCATGGTCTTTGAGCAATACTGGACTCTTTATTTTTCTAATTTTTTACAGTGGGGGTAACTGGCAAAGTAGATACACATGTGCTTAGCCTAAACATGAAGCAATAAAATACCCTGCAATTGTCTAATTGTTAGCTTCTTAAAAAATCCATGCACAACAGAGATTTCTAGTTTCTTGGTGATCAATCCACTTTTCTTCCAAAGAGGGACAAACACACTTAGCACAGTCAAGGAACCCAAGATCTTGGTTATCATATCAAGCATAACAGTTGTTCTATAAAAACTTGACTTGTTTTTTCTCAGCAACAATAATGCTTACATAGTGTAGAGAAGAACAAGCAAGTGTGTGATAGCTGTGTACACACTTTGTGGTTTGTTCTTAGCTTATGGCTAAAAGAATGCATTAAAAATGTGTATAAAAGCTTGATACAAATAATTGTAATTGGTATTATGATTCTAAGTAATATTTACTCCTGCAGCAATGAATCTCTGACTTGCTCTTATTATTCAAATCTGTGTTTGAAAGCATCTCTTGTGATGCAGATTGAAAATTAATAGCAGACTAAGGACATCATCAAACTTTTTGAAGAAAAAACCCTCATATTTCATAAACAGGGTTAAATTCAAAATGCGTTTCTTTGTTTTAGATAATAAGGACTAATGGTCTCTTCCAAAAATGAATGTAATCCATCAGTGAGATTTTTAGAAATATTTTTTATATTTGTTCAGGATTACAGAAGCACTTGTCAGTTACAGGGTTTCCATGGGCCTTTTACCAGCTTTCAGTAGCTTTTTGACTAAGAAAATGTATCTTTATCTATACTTGATCATAGCCACTTTTTCTGCAAGAGCAAGAGCACAGGTTTGTGAGGAAGAGGATATGGCTAAGACCACCATAGAGAAAGAAAAGATAGCCATTTGTAACTCAGCCTCTAAGCTGAAACCAAGGAATACTAGAATTCTGTAGTTCTTTCTCACTCTGATACAGGCTTCCCATGTGTTGTTGAGAATAACTGTCATAATGTCTCTGCACAAGAGGCCTAATTAAGTCTGTCATTCCTGAAGTTTTGAATGCTTGATTTTGCAGCCTTAATGTTCTTTTAATGTCTTTTGTATGCAATATACATTTACACAGTTTCCATTTATTATTAAAAATTGATAAAGCACTAGGTTTTAATGACATGCAAGCTTAACTATGCATCTTTAATGTTCTTGTTATAATATTTAGGTGGGATTCTGAATTCAGTAGCGTCATTCTTTAATCACTTAATATGAACAAGGATCTTCCCTTGTTTAATAAATTGTAAATGTGAGTCATTACACACTAAAATATCTCTGACTGTAATAGCATTTTTTTTGTCCTAGGTATCAGGAACCATAATCCTAACTGAATACTCACTGTTAGATATCAATTGCAGGTTATTGGTTAAGCAAAGTTGCAACTGCCTAACTCAAAGGAGTAGCCACGTCTTCCTCTTCATTGTAGGAATAGATCTGTTACTGTGACACCACCTCTGCACTGCCCTTGTGAAAGGAGATTTTAATTTTTCATGAATACAATCCATAAGGTACAGATGGCTCCAAATAAAACATAATGGATTAAAATAATACCTTGATACTTCCAGGGTTAAAATATGGACAGACAAGCAATGAATAAGAATGAACACAACATAAGATTTTATGTGCTATTAGAGATGTATAAAATCTCCAGAGGTGCTCTGTTGCACAACCATATGTTGTTTTTGCACTTAAGGCTTGTGAAAGTTTAAAAGATTAATAAGATTACTAATAGTAAAGTCTAAGCCCAAAAACTTCCCCAGAGGCTTAAGAGAAAGAAATTACAGACAAATATGAGGAAAATATAAGCTGGAGGGAGAGGAGGGAAACAACAAGCTTTGTGCTAGCTTTAAAAAGAATTTCATTATTTGTCAATAGAATGGACTTTTATCTGCACTACATTATTCAACTTTATAAGTCTTACTGAGACTTACTAAATAGTGAAATGAGTTAAAGAATAGGAGCAGCCTTGGTATCTTTTTCCTTTCTGTAAAACTTAAAGCAGTTGGAGGCACCATGAAAAGTTTTGACAATAGGCAAATAATTTTAAAGTAGAAACAGTATCTCAGTTAAACAATCCTTGTCTTTCAGTCTTGCATCATAGATCTAGTCTGTACATAACATTCCTGATCTCTTGGTTTAGGAGCACATTTTAGAAAAATCTGCAAAACGCATACTCTTTTATCCCTTAGAAAAAGTATTATAAAAATTCTAAAGGCATAAAGAAACAATCATATCAGCATAAATACTCCTACAATTATTAGTTACATTCCGTATTACACTGATCAGCTTTTCAAAACTTAGTAATCATTATGGAGATGCTAAATTGTATTCCCAGAGAAATTGAGATACCAAACTGTTTTTACCTCTTTAAGACTTTTTTTGTTTGTTTTTATGGGAAGCATCTGGGCTTTTTCGGTCATTTCCCTATAGCAGCAAGTTGCCTCTGTGTCTGCCAGGTGGTAAAGCTGCAGATAGGCTGGTTTGTTCTCTTTGGACATCACCTTAAGCCTAACAACCTGAATGCTTCCTTGTTTTGTGACAGTCTGATAATTTTTCCCTACCCTGCTTTTTTTCATATAACTACTGAGATGGGGAGATTATTTTGTTTTAAAATCAGCTTTTGAAGGTGTTGTGCACTGAGATAGCTATAGTATTACAGGCAAACAACCAGAAAAACGTTTTAGTAGCAAAAACTGACAAGGCCCCAATTCTGAAATATGTTCTACATGGGCTGGCTACTGTGTTAACAAGATGGACTTTCATAGTGCCCTCCTTTCACAAAGGAGGAATTTATTACTCATGTAGATGAAAATTACAAGACTGTTGCCCAAAACTGGTTTTTAAATGGTAGCCAGGGCCTCGGCAATTAAGAGGGAAACACAACTCAGCAGCTGAAGTACCTAGCAACAAACAAACTACCTGGAAGGTCAACCTCTTTGCATAAACTTTTTCATCACTGTAAGTAGATATGTTTGTTAAAATAACATGTAAACTTATGAAAGTCTGTGGTTATTTTATCAGTACAGAAAAATTGATTCCTGTTGATTTCTCCATGTTCACTAGTTAAGCTTTACTGAGACAATAAGAAAGATCTTCTAGAAGAAAGATTAAAAATTTCCTGTTTCAATCACTTTTTTGTTGATATTTGTAGAAGATATGAAATATATGCAATGAAATACATGCGATGTATTCAATATGTGCAGTAAAAATATATATCTTAGAAACAGATCAAGCATGGGTAGAGATGAAGAAAATGGATTGCTTATGTTGGGAGATCTCATAAGAAAAAGTAGGTTCAGGGAGTTTGAATCAGCATCACATGAGTAACAATCTTATTTTTTATTTTTACATGCACTGTATTTTGATTTTTGTTGTGATAAAAAGTGTATATTTGAGCATGGAAGGTTTTATATAAAAGTTTTTCAATTAAATTGATATGGAGATTAGTTAGGTAATTATTCAGGACAAGAAAAAGATTGCTTGTTGCCACACAGTTTAGGTTCCTGTGACTAACTTGAAGTACTCTGAAATAAATTGAGTTATTTATATTACTATATTATTTATAGTATTGCATTATTGTATTTTAACATATAGTTATAATAATTATATTATTATATTATTTATATTATTATATTAATAGAACATTGTATCTGTCAAAATCTTTTTCACTTTCAGTAGAAAGACTTTGAAAAATACCTTACTTTCTTCTGAAGCTAAAATATATGTTCATTTCATCACATACTATGATTTCTTGTATAAAACAATGGATTGCTCACAGAATAAAAATTATATCTCTAGAGCAGATGTTATTATGGCCAGAAAAACTATTTATTAATCAGTGTTGACAAGTGAGTAATACAGGCAGGTATTCATTTTATTTTTTTCCCAAGAAAACCCCAGGAATTTATATCAGAAATAACGCTAATCTTAGTTCCTAGAAATGGCAACATCTTCAGGTTTTATATAGCAAAATGAAGACTAAATTGAAAAATTTATTTTTAAGGAGTATAAATTAATATTATTTATACAAAATATTAAAAAAAAATACAGAATGACTTCTCACTATTCTAGATTACTGTTTTGTTATTAGGATTGGATTCCTGACAATTAAATGCGTATTTTTACTTAGTTATCTATAAAACTTTTATTTTTTTGTGGTAATCCTCACTGAGTAAGTAGTTTAGAGTTAAAATATTACAAGTATAACATTGTTGATTGCATTTAGGATTGATGATGCTAAATTCAGAGGCAAACTGTTGGTATGTTAAATGGTAGAGTTTTCATCCTTTGAGGAACCTGAGAATTTAGGAGAAAGAAACTTTATGAAGGTCAAAAAGAAGTGCAAAGTTTTGTACTTGTGGTGGAGCAAGAAGCCCTGTGCATCCGTGTAATCTGGCAACCGCCATGCTGAAGAGGCCTGAGGGTAATGGTGCATGCCAATCAGTCCATCTTTTGAGGATTTCATGGCTTTCTACAAGTGAAAACCATGACTGACTTACTCTTTTGTTGGTGATATTGCTTTGATATAGAGCTTGCACTAAATGACCCACAGAGTTCCCTTCAAAACACTACTGTAATCTTCTGATTATTCAGCTTTCAGGAGGTAGAAGAAAGGAGGTGGAAGTAATCTCTGACTTGATAGTCTTGATAGTAGAAGACAACTGTGGACTTTATCATTTATCCTGAATGCAACAACTAGTTTGAAAGGCAGTTAAGAGTTCAATATTAGGAAACCTGGACAATTTCCATTGGTTATTTTGAACTTCTTCATTACATAAAACTCTGAAAGTGCTTTAACTTAACAAGATATCGATATATTCTTAAAAGAACATAGGATCTATGGTACTATTGAGGAGATGTAAGTTAATAAAATACTTTGATAAATCCCTTTTTAGACTATTGTATTCTGTGGACTTTGCATAGTGGCTGTTTATTAGCTTGACATAAAGATCTTAAAAGTAAAAATTTCCCAACTTTGCTACAAAAATGCTCATATACTACAGCAATTTGTCAATTAAGAGCTTTCTTAGTATCTGTGAATTACGCAGCAAGAAGAATTAAATGCTGTTTAGTAGTCTATGAAGTTAAATATGGTTGATGCAGACCAAAAGACTGAAAAAACTGCACAAGAAATTGTACTTTAGGTTATATTAGTTTAGTCTGGTGTATTAAAGTTGAATTTGTGTAATCATTCAGCTTGGAAAAGTTATTGAAGATCTAGTCCAACTGTTAACACTGCCAAGTCCACAACTAAACCATCTCCCTAAGAACCACTTATACATGTCTTGAAAACCACAAGGGATGGTGACAACAACTTCCCTAGGAAGCGTGTTCTAATGTTTGATAACTGTTTCAGTGGATAGATTTTTTTCCTAATATCAAATCTAAACCTCCCCAGCCACAACTTTAGGATGTTTCCTCTGGTGTTAAAACCTGTTACTTGGGAAAAGAGACTGACACCTCACTTTGACTTCCTTTGACACAGTTGTAGACAGAAATAATATCTCACCTGAGCCTCCTTTTCTCCATGCTAAACACCTCAAGTTCTTTCAGCTGTTCCTTGTTCTTTAAACACTTCACCCACTTTGTGGCCCTTCTTTGGATGCCCTCCAACACCTCAATGTCTCTCTTGTAGTGAGGGGCCCAGAACCGAACACAGAATTTGAGGTGAGGCCTCACTAGTGCTGAGTTCAGGAGAGTGATCACTGCCCTAGTCCTGTTGGCCGTACTACTACTGATACAGGCCAGGATGCTATTGGCCTTGTTGGTCACCTGGGCACACTGCTGGCTTATACTCAGTTGGCTGTTGACCAACACCTTTGGGTCCTTTTCTGAAGAGCAGCTTTCTGGCCACTCTTCCCAAAGCCTATAGCATTTCACAGGGTTGATGTGACACAAGTGCTGTACCCTGCTCTTCCCTTGTTTAACCACATGAATTGTCCTTGGCCCTTCAAATTCAGCTTGCCTGGGTCCCTCTGTAGAGCCTTCCAATACTCAAGTACATCAATATTCCCACTCAACTTGGTGTCATCTGCAAATTTACTGAGGGTGTACTCACCCCTTGTCCAGATCACTGGTAAAGCTATTAAACAGAACTGGGCCCCAGTACTGAGGCCTGGGGAATACTGCTTGTGACTGGTCTGACTGAATTTAACCATCATTTTTTGGCCTCTGCCATCCAGCCAGTTTCTTACCCACTGAGGAGTGCACCATTCAGGCCGTGAGCAGCAAGTCTCTCCAACAGAAACATATAGGACATGGTCTCAAAGGCTTTACTAAAGTCCAGGTAGACAATATCCACAGCCTTTCCCTCACTGACTAAGTGGATCACCTTGCTACAGAAGGAGATCAGGTCAGTCAAGCAGGACCTGTCTTGTACAAACCCATGGTGAGTGGGCTTAATCACTTTGTTGTCCTGTAGGTGCTATGTGATGGTACTTAAGGTATTCTGCTCCATAACCTTATAGAAGCACAGAAGGGTTAGGAAAGGGTGTTAAGATCATCTACTTCCAAGCCCCTGCCTATGGCAGGGGCACCTCACGCTAGAAAATGTTGCCCAAGACTCTGTCCATCCTGGTGTTGAACATGGCTAGGGACAGAGCATTCACCACTTCCTTGGGCAACCCATTCCAGTGCCTCACCACCCTCACAGTAAAGAACTTCCATATATCTAACCTGAACTTCCCTCATTTATGTTTAAACCAATAACCCCTTGTCCTGTCGCTACAGTTCCTGATGAAATGATTCAAAGTGGCTCTGTGAGCACTTCTGCCAGCTCCCTCAGTAGCTTTGGGTGGATCCCACATGTCCCCACACATTTGTGTGTGTTTAAGTAATGTAGCAGGTCACTGAGTATTTCCCCTTAGATTATGGGGACTTCATTCTATTCCTCATCCCTGTCTGACAGCTCTCATTTTGCTTTTTCAAAATCTCTCTTAAAAATGCCTGTATCACTGTATCACTGTTTCTTTGACTTTTAGAAGTGTTGCAATATGGAGAAATAGACGTGCAATAAAGCGCATTTTAAATTTCCATCAGTTTTCTGGCCGGGCAGACTTATTTTACACTATTATCTTCCAATCCTTTTATCTTTCAACCAAATCACAGATACACCGGCAGTGTTAAAATATCTGTCAGAATATTAACTTTATGCAGTATACGAACCTTACTGCTAATTCTGTCTTAATACCAAATAACTGAAGGTATATGGCTTCTGACACTTTGTGTCTATCTAAGTGTTCTGTTTTAAGAGAGATATGAAAAATTACTTTGATACCCAGAAATACTAACTGGTCAAATCTGAAGAATATTGCTGGGATTTATATTTGGTTCAGAGTTGAATTAGCTTTTATTTAATGCATGTTTTTCTTGAAAACTTATCGTTTATGCCTCCTATTGTAACTGAGATAACATAGGGAACTTCATAGCTGAAGTTTATTAGATTTTTTTCTTTATTGTAAGGTGTCCGGTCTACTAGAAATAAGTCAGTAGGTCAAACAGGACCTCGATTGTACAAAGAACAATTATTTCTCTAATTTCTGAATTGTATTTTCTGTTATTGCTACCAAACCTTCTGCTTGTAACAGCAAAGAAGAATCAAACAGGTACCTCATGATGCCAGCTGTCCAATAGTGTAGAGGCCCTTTCCAGTGCTGCATAACTGAGTGAGAACATACAGAGGATTTTTTTCTTTCTTTTTTTTTTTTTTTTTAAAGAAGAAAACCTTCTTTTCAAGTCTCAATTCTGCATTAAATCAATTAGCTCATTGTCATGGTTTGAGGCTTTCAAGCTCACACAATTGCTCGCTCAATCACTTCCCCCTCTTTCTTCCCCAGTCCTGGGGAAATGAGAAGGAGAATCGAAAGAATGCAGCTCCCACAGGTTGAAATAAGAACAGTTTAGTAACTAAGGTATAACATAAATCACTACTGCTACCACAAATAATAATACAAGAGAAAATACAAG
>JASSUY010044900.1:0-52703 GCA_032466535.1 Forpus xanthops
TCCAAGTGAGGTCTCATGAGAGCAGAGTAGAGGGGCAGGATCACCTCCCTCATTCTGCTGGTCATGCTCCTTTTGATTCAGCCCAGGATACAGTTGGCTTTCTGGGCTGCAAGATCACACTGCCGGCTCTTGTTAATTTTCTCATTGACCAACACTCCCAGGTCCTTCTCCTCAGGGCTGCTCACAGTCTCTTCTCTGCCCAACCTGTAGCTGTGCCTGGGATTGCTCTGATCCAGGTGTAGGACCTTGCACTTGTCATGATTAAACTTCATATTAAAACGTTAGATCCTGAAATACTTACACAGAAGCTTATTTTAAAGAATTTGAATGGCTAAAGTTAAGCCCTTGTTTCTGTGTGTTGTCTCTTTATATCTCTGCTGCTGTCATGTATTTTTAGGATTTTTGGATGTAACAAATTCAGTGGCTCAGGCTGCATAAATCTCCCATTTTTCTGCAACCCATTGATAACACCAGTATGACTGGTAGAAACAACTTAAAGACTGATCTGGGTTAAAAATAATATCTTTATTATCTGTGACCAGTTCTGTTTTCCAGTTTGCTAGGTAGCTGTGCAGACAGTTTTGCTTATGTTTAGGATAAGTGGTGGAAGTGGCGAAGAATCTGCTTTAGTGGGCAATAGAAATATTCATGGAAAACTGATTACAAATCTGAATATTGGGTGATAGTGGATGTGCTTCAGTCTGAAAAGCTAGAAGAGGAACACTGGCAAACATTAACAGCAAAATGCGTGAATGGAATACATTTTTAGAAGGGAAGCAATCCATAGCATTGCCATCATATAACTCATGCCATACGATTTCTACTTCCGAGAACAGCACAACAGCTTAACTAAAGCACTGCAATTAAATTTGTGTTTACTGTGGATGATCTTTCAAAGGACACTGCAGCCTGTGTGATGTAATTCAAATCAGTCATGCAGATGAGTAATTTCTCCTTCAAGTTGAAGGTATGCTGAAGTGTAGGTTTTATGAACTGTCTTCTTCCAGTTAGTCTAAACAAGATAATTACAGTTACTGTGTTGCACATTAACAGTGCTGTTCTCTGCATGTCCTGACTCTTGACTGGAGGGTTTATTTCAAGTTCTGTGTGCTTTAATAAAGAAAGTAGCTGAAAATGCAAAAGAAAACCTCCTGCCTCCAAAATGGACAGATGCTTAGAAAATTTCCTGCAATAAACCAACCTTTTAGTTATGTTATAACCTGAACCTGTTGGAATTCGGTTAAAAGCTTTTTCAAGTTGTGTGTGATGCAGATTTATGTGAGACATGGCTCAAATGACTAAAATATGGCTCAACTTTGGGCTCAAAACTTAGCTCTGTTGTTTGAACTCATGGTGATTTGTGGTGACCAGCTCTGTTTGACATGGTACATGTGGCCTTTGTTCAGATCTGAAGGTGCTTTAATGTGCTGATGGCTTTGATATTTTTGACTGAGTGTAAGGGCAAGTGTTACTATTTCAGGAATGGTTTTGTGAGTAGAATTCATAGAAGAAAATTCAGATACTAGTTCTGAGAGAAAACCTAGTGTGCCTGATTTTTGTCAGTGGGAATGTTGTAGTTTTAGCTAGTCTAAGCAAGTTTGATGTTGCTGACTTGATGAAGGATGCACTGGCCTGATGGTAGCGTTTTCTTTGTAGCAAGTGATGTGTCTATTGCTTGTATCTCAGTTTCCTTGTTCCTACTAAGGATATTTACCTCTAAACTTGCTTGTTGTGTGATGACTCTCAGGAGAATAAGGCTTTCAGTCTGGCTTTGTGGTTGTGTTAGAATCATGGCATGTCAAAGCATCTTGCAAATAAAATGCCATGGCATAATGAAGGCTGACATAAAAGTGTACCCAACAGTACATATAACTTACCATGTTTCTGACATTCTTCCTTGAATGTTGGTTCTTTTTTTTTTTTCTCCACTTGCACAATTCTTTGCTTCCTTGAAAACTGGTTATTTGCCTTTGTGGCTGTGAGCTGTGGCTGGAATCAGAAGGGATGCAAACACTGTGGTGTGGATTATTTAAAACTCCAGTGCATCTCCTCTAAACCCAATAAGCCCATAAAAGATACCACAGAGAAAAGTTTGGAGGGTGCCATTTTTGTTTCCCTGGGCTTCCCTTTGGGAATAAAGTGAAAGACTGTAGCTTTCTTTTTCCATGCCAGTTATTCTGAGTCCTTCAGTCTGACATATGTTCATATACACCCATTTGGTGCATCTTTTCTGCCCTTCACGTTAATATAAGATGATTTGAGTGCTTTAGTACATGCTCTTCCTGAATGCTTGTAACCCATGCAGCATAAGTGTAAATACAGGTGTTAATACAACAGGAAGTTCCTTGAACTGAATGGATTTTGTCTTCGGTGGCACATCTTCCAGCAGATTTCTTGCTAAATCTCTCTTAAATGCACTTTAATCCTGTAAAGCTTGAATTACCGCATCTATAACTGAAAGCATGTGTGTTGTGTTTGTTCAACTTTCAGCACAGAAAATTATGGTTGATCATTCAGAATCATTACTGCATATGTACCATTTAGAAGTCAGTCTATAATCCTCATAGTTGTTAGTGAATAAAAACATACTGATTTTTGTACTAAATTTGCAGCTAACAGTATCTGTATTTCTCACTTTGACATGGGAACCAGTTGATTAACTTGTGTCCTCTCTCTTTTTCTGCTGTCTTCAATAGAGCATGCATCATTTTGACATGAATTTTCAGAAAAGTAAACTATTGCTGATTTCTCTCTTTAAAGATGCTCTGTTTCTGCATGGGAAAGTTGAATGCAAAACTTGAACTTGGGAGGGATTAGAAGAAAAAGATCTGAGCATTCTGATGGATGACTTTAATGAAATACAGCATCTTTAAAAACTCACTAAAATGATTTTCTTGCACCCCATTCTCAGTCAAGTGTTTAATGCTGCTTGCACAATTACTGTCACTTTAAATTCATAATTAAGTTTTTCTTTCAATTCAGGCATCAAGTTTACAGCATCTGATTTACTTCCTATTCCTTTTAACACACTCTTTTAACAAAAATGTCCCTGTAGAAAACCTTTGGTAAGTTTTTGCTTGAGTGATTTATTCTTACAACTGCATGACTGAGTAAAATGTGTGTTTGCAGGCAACTTCTTCCAACATGTATATCAGAAAGGTGTAGTGCTAACTGAGCACTTGTCTCAAATATGGTTTTTTTTCTAGTAAATAGAAAAATATTTACTGTTGGGCAGAACAGTTTAACCTGTAAATGTAATTGCATATGAGAACATGAAGTTGAACTAAGATTTCCTTTGCCACACTTATGTTTAGAATGAATGGACAGATTGGTTTTGATGGACTAACTGAAATGGATTTAAGATTTCCAGAATCATGCTCTTAATAGGTTCAATATGTAATGCTCATAGCTAGTCAGATACCATTCTAAAACCTGTGTGTATTTATGTTTTAAGGCATATCTCAGGTGTAGCTCAGGTGTAAGAGTATCATTGTCTGTAATTAGTCTCCCAAGAGCTTAACTGTGTGATGAGGATTTTAATCATTTTCCAGCAGGGAAGGTAGCCTCTCCCCTTACTTCTCTGTCTTTTCTATCCTCATTGTAAAATAACCAGACCAAATTTGAATGTAACACATGGAATCTTGGCCTAATAATACTTAGTGATCCAAGCACTTTGTGGCTTTTTTACCCCCCTTTCTGTCATAGTATTTCACTGCATCTGTTACCATTGTATTTGTGTTCCATACAGATCCCTGGCCACTTTTCAGGGTCATTCCCTATTGCATCTTGTCCAACTACTTGCATAGCCTCTTCAACCTCACCTTGCAATCCCAGCCAGAAATCTTGTCTTTTTTTCTCTGCAGTTCTTGCATCATTTGGAGCTGCTTCATCTATAATGAGCTGGTCTTGGCTGTTTTACAGCAGTTCATCTGACCAGTTTGGTGCTGGCATTGCAACTCCAGTCCTACAGCATTCTGCTTTGACTACTTTAACTACTTTTAAGTTGAACTGTTCTTGTTCTTCTTTTGGCAAAGCGTTCTTCTTTTTGCTTTGCCGTGCTTTGCTGACACACTCTACACACATGAGAAACAGGAGAACTCTGACTTACAGGATGGTTTTCCAGTGTTTCTAATAATAAACTGACCTACATATTTGGCTGGTGTAAAAACTAGAGTTAGGTAAGTTTAATGGCCCCAAAGCATCAATGTACAATTTATTTCAGTCTGTGCTAACATTGTGTAATGTTTTGATTACCGAAGAGAGCAACTGATCCACATGCAACAGGCATGTTAGATTGTTTCAGTTGATCTCTGATATTTCTACTAGGACTTGAGTATTTCCCTGGAAAGGAGGACAGTGAAGACAAACCCAATATGTACTTCCATGTTGTGTTGTCACAGGAAGTTTTCATGACAATGAGAATTTCTCCTGAAGAGTTGGAAGTGCTATAGTCACAGCATATATTAATGTACACTGGCAAAATGGGATGCTTTGTGTTAATACTCTTCATTTGGAGCCTGCTCCCATATGGGAAAAGTCTCTCTTCCAAGACTGGTGTGAACAGAAACTGGGGAGCTTCGAGTTACAACTTTCATCTAGTATAAAGGTTTTTTCTTTTAATTACATGAGTTACTTTTTTCCCTATTACTTGTTAGTCTGAGGGCAAGTGTTAGTGAGGAATTGAGAGAAGTAGAACAGAGAACTTTGCTCTCTTTTTATTTTCTATAGCTGAGTTTTATGCTTCATCAAATACCTCTTTAGTCCGTGTGCCATAATGTTAACTGCTTGGTATTTGCTACTTCACAGCAAGCAGTTGTACTTCAGTAACCTCTCTCTTGGTCTCTTGGTTGGCCTCATGTTGTTCTTGTTATCTTTCAATATCATAGCTGTTGCCACTTAGCTGTGTATTTCTGTTTGTAGCTTAGTTACCAGAAGTGAGTGTTAGACTACAGGTGACATTTGTGTCTCTTACTATGGAATAAGTCATGATCTAGATGATGTAGTTAGAACTATTCAACAGTGAATTTTAAGGAGTTAATCATTATGCCTGTACTCATTCCAGAATATTACAAGAAAGGTCCATCATTCCCCACAGAGTGGATGATGGGCTACAAATGCCACCTTCGCATGGATGGCTTGCTTAATGGCACATGGTCACCTCTAAAGCCCTTTGTTCTTAGTCCTACCTGGATCTTTGATTTTACAGGTGTACAAATAATGGTGCAACATGCAGCAGCAGAGTTGCACAAGAACAGGGCCAAGTGTCACCTGCCTGGATCTGAGCTGTCAGGAAGCACCTCCATGCAAGCCCTTGCTGCTGGGCTAGCTACCTGTGTGCACCAGGGAGCTGGGATATGAGGCTGGGGCAAGATGAGCAGCATAAGATGGATTGACTCATGTAGGATCATGCACTGCTAGCACATGTGCTAGCAGTGCATGATCCTACAGACTCAGAAAGCAAGGGTGACTTATGGGAGCACAGAGACAGGCAAGGAGTGTGACTGGCAGATTGTTGTGATTTGTTCAGCCTGTGAAACAAGCATTTGTTACATGTTTTGAGAGTCAGTACTGTGGAAGCATAAAGCACTTCCAGAAAACTCTATCTGCAGTTAGTATTGTAAAATTGGAGTATAATCCAACCAAGCAGTCATGTAAGAACAGAGTGAGATTTACTTCCAGTCTTTGTTACTATTCATCATCCAAAGATCAAACTGCTTCACTGGGGACAAGCAAGACAAGCTGAAGCTGGGAAGTCCTGTTATCTTGTATTTGAGTCATGTTTTGCACCCCAAGTTCTGAGGTGCTTCAGGCTTCCTTTCAGAGGCATCTCAGATGACATGACCCACCTGCAGATAGAGAGATTTGATCACTGACATTTTTCATCTGTTCTGTTCTTCACACTCCATTGGTTTTCAAAGGATGACGTGACTAGTGCAAGACTGACCAAGTGCAGCTCAGCAGCTGCAGTGCTCTGCAGCAGGACCTCCTTGGCATAATCAAACTACATATTCTCTCCTCAACAGGAGCATCATCGATACCCCCAGCACCGCCACCACCCCCACTGTCACCAGCAGCTCCTCCTCCTCTGTGTACAGAGGTACCAATGCAGCCAAGCCCACAGCCTGATGTCAGCACAAGCCGAGGAGCCTTACTCAGCTCCATTCAGAACTTTCAGAAAGGAACTCTGAAGAAAACACAGACCTGTGACTACAGTGCTCCCAGGATCAGCTGAGGCCACTGGACACACCAGGATTGAATTCCCTCTCCCCCTCCTGTGCTGTCTTGGAACAAGACCCTCCTGACCAGTGACTGAGCCACCAGCGTGTTGTCACGTTGTAGCTCCATTTACTGTTTCAGCTTTCCTTGAGTAGCAGCACTGCCCTGGCTGAATTGCGTTGCCACGCTGCAATAAGTACTCTCCATTCTTCACTTGTTTTCAAGAATATTACCTTCTAGCTACAGGTTCAGGAGCACAGCAACTTCTATACAGCTGAATAAAAAATTGAAAATAGGAATTGCCATAATCATGGTAAATTAATGCATTTTTTCCTATCTCTCTTCCACCCCTTTTTCCGTATTACCGGTATATAGTTTTAGCCTGCTCAGATTTTCAGCTCTTTTCATGCACTTGTAACTCATCTTAATTCTTGCTGCAAGAATTAGTTTTGTTTTAGATAATCCAACCCCCTCCAATCCTTAGATCATACTGCACAAGTGAGGGAACTGGAGAATTACATCTTATTCCAACCCCAGTTGCTGGTGGAATAAAAATGCTGTCTGATTAAACTTGTTTAAATGGCCGTCCTACCTGTAACTCTAAGGGGAAGTGTTTTTGAATGAGGAAATGAATTGAAGGGGGAGTTAATAGGGCACTGGGATATTATTCTTGATTTAGTTAAATGCAAAGTTACTTCCAAGTTAATTCTAGAGCTTAAACTTTATTGAAAGAACCTTTTTTTTTTTTTAAACCTTAAACAAATTGCACTTTAAAGGATTAAAGATAATCCATTTTTTTAAATTCAAGTACATCCATGTTTGTTACTATGCAGAGAATGTCTGTACAAAGTTTCATGTAACCTGTGATATCCAGTAATTTTTATTAAAATATTAATGGAATTCCTCCAGTGGTGTGGTGGTGGGTATGTTCACCCAGGATTGCACCTGAAGCCAGACTTCGAAGAACCTAACAGCAATTCTGCAAAAGGGAATACCCTGAAAGGTATTCCTAGCCCTTCATGGAAACAGGATCCAAGTTGTTCTGCTCCTTACTGAGGTAAGTAGGTCTCCTCCCCAGCAGTTCACTGGAAAGCCACCAGTGTTTGGGGCAAGCCAGGCTGATACAGGCAGCTCCCACTCTGTACCAGAAGCTACTGAACAAAGCCTGGCAGAGCCCTACTTGGACTGAACCTCAGTGCGCAGCCATCTACTGAAAGGCTGCTGCCACTTCCCGCTTTTACTAGTAAGTAAAATAGCTTATTTTGCACTGTAAGAACTACAGTTTGAGCATGCTGTTGTTAGCCCGTGTGACGCAAAGTATTTTTATCACTCTGTAGCTGTTAGTAAAGAAAAATTGTGTAGTGTTTCCCATCACATACTGAAGAGAATTTTTATTAAATAAAGCTCTTGTGCAGAAGCTTTCCTGCATGAGCAGAGTGCTCAGAGTGCAGGGCCAAAGCCCTTCTGTACAAACAGCAGCACTTAACTGCTGAACTGCCAAGTGAGGCTTCACTCGTGCCTGTTTTGATCCTCCACCTTTAATAAGCCTTGTGACCTTGGCTCTTAGGGAGCCACAGCATTCTAGGGCTTGCACTGGGGCCTCCCATTGCTCACTGCAGTTCTTCCTTCAACCACCACTAAAGCCAGTTAATGCAGCTGGTCTGGTAATTAATTACAAGAGAAGCAGAGGATTTTTTTCCTCACTCCAAGTTTACAACAGGATTTCTCCACATACAGCAGCACTATCCCACCTGTACTGTTGAATAAACAAACATGACCACATTGTTACTTATATGACGTGACCTCCTGGGAGGTTACCAATACTTTCCCCACTGTACAAAAGTTCATGTAACTATACAACAGAAGTTATGCATGCAACTTGCCCAACAACATAAACACTTAATAAAGCAGGATTTTAAAGCATGTATTTACAACTTAGATGCTCAGTACTTTCTTCACTGCAAATATTATGTCCTTCACTTGAGGCATGCTGTTATCTTCTAAGTTTTTTGCATAGGGCATAGGAACATCTGTACCGGTAACACGCACAGCTGGAGCATCCAGGTAGTTAAAGGCAGGTCCTGAAACAAGAGAGATGTCAGGTTGCTATACATAATGCTTTTCTCTCAATTCAATTTCTAAACCTTAATCTGTTCAAACAATCCTCTTCCTGTAGCTGTAATATTCCAGAGAAAGCTGTTCCTGCTTGTTTACTTTCATGCACTATGGTTCAGGCAAAACAATTCTATCCTGCTTCCCTCACAGTCAAGTTCCAGGGATAAGGACTACCTGCAGTGAAGATGAGCTGGATCTACCCTGTGAAAATCTCTGCAGCAAGACATCTAGGCTCAAGCTCCTCAGCTCTAGAACCCTAACTTTGTAGACATCTGGCTTTTATTAAGAATTCATCAGGATTTAGACTAGAGACTGAGATCAACACATGTAACTGCAAAACTCATACCCTCCATGATCCTGGCACAGATTTCAGCTCCTACTCCAAACTGTGGCCAACCTCCTTCTACAGTTATTAGATGGTTTGTCTTCATAATGCTGGCTTCTACTGTTTCAATATCCATTGGTCGGATGGTACGCATATTTATAACCTGGGGAGAAAAAGACTCCAAGTTTTGCTATGATCTAAGGCTGTCAGTTACTACTTAATAAAAGGGTTAGTGTCCTTTAGCACTTTCATCTATTCTCACTGAAGACAAGACCTAACATTAATAACATTTTAAAATTTTTATTCTGGCAGAGACTGTGAGAACAGTTTCTGGTGGCTCCTGGAAAATCCTTGATAGGCGAGTCTTGCTATGTCAAGATCCAACCATACTAACATGCACTGTCATTGTTCTGGTTCCCATACAGCTGGGTAACTCTCAAAATCATCAGTAGTTCTGCCTTAATTGTGTGATGAAAAGGTCAGATGCAGAACCATGAAATGCCCATGTGTTAAAGAACTTAAAAGATTTTTTTCCGCACTTCAGGAAAAAAGCAACAGAAATCTCACCTACCTCACATTCTACACCTTCTTTGGCAAGTACAGAAGCTGCTTCCATACAGTGTCCAACAAGTCTTGAATGTGACACTAATGTAATATGAGTTCCTAAAACAGAAACAAGGGTTAAAAAATAACCCCTTAAGAAGCTTTTTTCTCGATCTCAAGCTCCTTTCAAGGTAATGTTCCTTGGAAATTTAAGTTCCTTAGGTCTATTTCAAATTCTCACTATTCTGTGCCCATACATAGATAGCATGAAGAATAGCAACAGCAGGACTCTGCTAAAGCACAAACTTTATCCTTTAATTCAGGGAACTGGAGAGACAATCGTTTTCAGATTCTCCTTTTCAAACATTCATACAATACAGTGGTAAATGATGAACGAAGGGGTAGAAACACTACAATGATCTCTTTGCATTTTTGACAAAAGTTACATACTAGGACAAGAGGCTTTTCAGCCATCATGGAACAAATCCTTGGGAAGGTTACAGTTATAGGTAAAATACGGAGAACAAGGTGATCTTTCTTTATATGGGAAACAGACAATAAAGCACTCTACTGGATTAAGTAACATTTAAACAAATGTTTAAAGCATTTTAAATACTTCTCTTTGTCTCATAAAAACTGTATCCTAAATAGCTATGAGCTTAAAAAAGGTCCCCAGGCAGTTAACAACAAAATAAACTATTCTCAGCTTACCTTGCCTTTCTATTTTAGCTTTTCCAATTGGAATAATGAAGTCCTTTGACTGTGCCTGCTCAGACAGTTCAAAAGGAACACCATACAGCAACTCATTTTCCAGCATCACAACTAGAAAAAAACATACTTAGATTAATGTACATGTCTGCAGGCACGGGACAGTCCTGACACTAACAAAACTGCAGCAGACTCACTCATTGTACTAAACCCATTGGGCAACAAGGACTTGAGCATGTTTGCAGAAGCAATTAAATCACAGTCTTTACTTCAGAGCATTTCAGGCTGGTTTGGGTTGAAGGGACTTTAAAGCACATCCAGTTCGAACCCCCTGCCACAGGCAGGCACACCTTCCACTAGACCAGGTTGCTCCAAGCCCTGTCCAACCTGGCCTTGAACACTGCCAGGAATGGGGCAGCCACAACTTTGTTGGGCACCCTGTGCCAGCGCCTCAGCACCCTCACAGGGAAGAACTTCTGCCTAGAAGCTCATCTCAGTCTGGTTACAGCCATTCCCCTTGTCCTGTTCCTGTAAGTCCTTGTCCAAAGCCTCTCTCGAGGTTTCTTGTAGTGGGCTGATTTAAAAAAATTGTCCTACAAGATCAGGTGTTTAACTTTGGTACGTGATGGTAGAATTGCCCGTTTTTGAAAGGTCTTACATTCTGTACACGTTTGTGAAAAATAAAGACAGAGATTGTCCTACTTTTAATGACATTCTGAATTTATCATCTGAATTTTATTATCTATAAAAATTACTTATATGACACTGTATATGCAGGAATTCCTCATGATTTATCTTTATCCTTTTTAGTCTCTTTACAATAGGTTCATAAATGTTTCTAACCTTCCTGATAGGTACCAAACCAGCACTAAAGATGCAACAGCACAAAATTACTGCTAATAAAGGAAGTGACTCTTAGGAAAATAAATACTTCTGTGCCTTTCTAAGTACCCTGAGCCTGAGTGGTTTAGGGTTTAATAATCGTTTCATTTTAAATGTGGCAGGAGGGGAAACACAACGTTTTCTTTCAGGATCAGGTGTGAGGTATTACCACGATCTGCCTGTGTTCACCTGGATTATCGTCCCGGATAGCTGCTTTCAGCAGACCTTTGGCATCTTCTGCACTCCAAGGACTAATAACTTTCAGTCCCGGGCAGTGCCCATACCAAGCAGCGAAGCACTGGGAGTGCTGGGCAGCCACTCCAGCTGATGCCCCGTTAGGGCCCCGGAAGACAATGGGAACTCCGATTAATCCTGCAGACATGTAACAGGTCTTGGCAGCTGAGTTTATGACCTGATCAATCGCTTGCATGGAGAAGTTGAATGTCATGAATTCACACACCGGTCTCAATCCCGCCTATTAAATATATTTATGTATATTAGTATGTTTTAACGTATAACTAGGTTTAATTTTTAAAATTGGAAGTAGGGGAATGCATGTTTACAGACCATAGCAGCACCAACAGCAATTCCTGCGAAGCCCATCTGAAAGAGAAGGAAAACAAAGGGGTAAGTGCTGAAGGAGCAACTGAAGGCAGCGCCAGGGCAGGAGACAGGAGGGCCTCACCTCTGAGATCGGAGTGTCGATCACCCTCTTGTCCCCGTACTTCTTCCAGAGGCCCCTCGAGATCTGGAAGGACAGAGCAGTCAGTGCCCGCCTCAGGCCCTTTCACGGCTCAGTAATGGCACCAACGTACCTTGTAGGCGCCATCGTACTGGGCCACTTCTTCGCCGAGCAGGAAGACGCGCTCGTCCCTCTCCAGCTCCTCATCCAGCGCCTGGTTCAGTGCATCCCGCACCGTCACCTGTGAGACAGCGGCAGCCGGTGGGGCAAGTCCTCGCCTCCCCTGAGAGGGACACGAGCCGGTTTCCCCCAGTCCCCTCTTTCGAGCTCGCTGCTACCTGTATAGCGGCGGGCGCGGAAAGGCGCAGCCCCCTGCGGTGCTGGAGCAGGCGCCCGCCGGCACAGCCGTGCTGCGGGATGCGGGATCCCAGCGGAGCCAGGTACCGCATCACAGCCGCAGCTACCGCCATCTTGCCCGTGTCCTCTAGAGCAGACGGAAGCTGGTGACGCCAAGATCCCGCCCCGCGCCACCAGGCGAGCCGCCTCTCCTCGCCCCGCCCACTCTCGCGAGAACATCCGGCGCGGTGTTTAAACGCTACTTCCGGTTCCCCTCAATGGTGGTGGTTGTACCCGGCGGGGACGATCGTGAGCCCACCCCACGCTGAGCGGGCAGGCGCATGGCTCGGGGTTCAGCCCTCCGCCCGCGGCCACGGCTCAGCCTTTTAGCGACGGAGCTGCTCGGGCCGGGCGGCTCCTACCCCGTGCCGGGACTCGGCCGGCGGCCTTGAGAGGTGCGGTGCTCCGCGGCCCAGCGGCGCCCGCCCCTCGCCCCACCGACGTGAGGTGATGCGGCCTGTGTGGGGCGTGTCTTGGTCAGGACACGCCCCCGCCCCGTCCCCGCCCGCGTTGGCGGCTGCTCTGCGCTCGCATTCCGCTGTCCCCACCGCCGCTGGGCCCTGCCTGAGCGCCGGGAGCTGCTCCCGTGAGTGCTGGGCAGGCCTGCCGCAGGACAAGGGGACGTGGGGCCGGGCGGGCAGCGCCTTAGGGCGGGGCGGCCCCGTCCCGGGAGGGTGTGAGGTGCAGGGCATTGGTTTGGGCTCCCGGGGTCTTTTCGATGCTGGAGAAGGGCTACGGGATGGGATACCGAGGACCTGGTGTTAGGGTAGGGGTGGGACAGCTGGTGCGTGGGTCCTGCATCTAGTTGGGCTGGGGGAAGGAGGTGGGGTAGGAAACGGGTACCCGGTGGTGATCTCTGTCAGGGAGGATGAAGATATGTGGGTCTTGCCTCACGCAAAGAGGGGTGTGGGTTCCTTTGCCGAACCAGGGAGAGGAAGCAGAGCTGGGACACTGTTTCAGGGTGGGGGGGAGTCTGTGGACTCACGGGTCACTTGCAGGGGGGAGGTAAAATGTCTGGGTCCATTTCCAGCATCTTTGCTGAATCATTGTGATTCTGGGGAGAGCTCCTCCACCATGAGCTCGCTGGTGCCTCTGTCATGGAAATTAGTACTTCGCATCTCCTGCTGCAGGACTGGGCCTCTCTCTGGCCTGGGCTCACAGGAGGGACTTCTGCCCCTGTCTTGCTGCACTGCTGTTTGGTCTATGCTCATACTGAGCCCCACTGGTGTGGGCAGGGAGGCTTGGTGTTTCTGACACTTCCTCAAGAACTGTTTGGAGACATAGTTCCACATGGAACCATCTACTAGTTAGTTCCTAAGAAGCAAAATACGTGGGTAAAACCCAACTGCTGTCAGGGGTGCTTTAAGCCTAGGTGCCTGGGGCTATTTCAGCAGCATAGGATCAGCAGGACAGATACAAGTGTCTTCTTTTGGCTCTTGTGAGAGGAGAAGCCAAGTGATACTGTGATGTGGGCTTTTCAGACTAGCTATTAAAATGAAAGTTTGGAACCTGGACTTAAACCAGAATGTAGTAGAGCTCCCCAGGGGCGGGGAGGAAACTTCGGGAGCTTGGAATTTATAGTGAGGCAATTAGACATGAAGGAGTGAGAATGCCGAGTAACTGGTGTGAGCATTTTTCCCTCCTGTCTGTGGTGAAGACTAAGTATTAGTAAAAAAAATAATAAACCCCAAACTAGAGCAAGAAGTAAGTTAATTTTCAATTAACTATTAGTTGTAGACTTGACATCTGATGAGTGCTTTCTGTAGTGAAGCTGATCTGATTTGTCAGAAGGTTTGGTAACTTTGTTTTAAGGGCTTGCCTCCTCCTCACTCCCTTGGTTAGGGTGGCAGTGTTGAAGCCTCATGGGTTCACTCTGCCAGCTTGTCTCACTGTACAGTGTGGTGGAGTGCAGTCATCTCTGGTGCTAGTTAGTTTTTTGTCAGTTCAGGTGAGTAACTGATAATGATTTATAATGAAGACTTGCCTTTCAAATGTTCTGGCTGGCTGGGGAATAGAACATTTGTACAGTGTAACTGTGCTGTGGGCAAGGGTTGCTTTTCAGCATTGGAGATCTAAATGTGAAAGGCAGGGAGCACACTAAATGTGTAGGTAGCTTGAAATACTAAGTGTATTTATCTGTATAAGCAGCTAAACAGTTTGTGTGGAGTTTAAAAAGCTTGTGTTGTTACACTGATACCAAAGTGTCTATTACAGATGGTGCCACAAGTAAATCCTTTAATTCTTTTGTTTGAAAGACTGGATGAAAACCATTCAGAGCAAACCAGGTGATGCATGACTCTTGACTTTTTAACTGTTAGTCTATTTCTGCTCCTCTTTCAAGTAGCTGGATGTGGTGCCAGTGCAGTGGGTTTCTCCAGGTGCAGTGTATATGTAGCCTGTGGCCTTGACCAACTGCAATGCACATGGTCCCAGCAATGCAAACACTGGGGAATGCTACCACCATCCCCTGACCTGCTGAAACCCATGTGTGTGATCACAGAAGCAGTTCAGCTGACTCTTACTTGCTTTCTCTGAATTCCAGCTTGCAGAATGGTTGCACGTTAGCAACTCTGTCCTGGGAGAAGCCCTGCTGAAGTTAATAGGAATACCTGTTGTAGTAGTGTTGCTTGTGAAGAGCCTTGTGATCCTCCGAGTCATAACATATGAAGTAAGAGTGAGTGTTTTCTAAATATGTGTATCCAATTTGGTGTACTAAGTATAAAATGATGACTTGAGTATTTTTTCTTCTCATTGTGCCTTTCTAGTTTGGGATGTGCTTGGCTGCAGCAGCAGCCGTAATGCTCATGTTAATGCTGTATATCTTCTCCCTGCGTACAGAAGCAGTTCAACAAAAGTAGGACTGCGGTTTCACACAATCAGTGTGCTTCTGCTCTTACCAAAGAGTGACATCCCATTTGGCTTAAATGGTATCAGCAGTTTGTCTGTCTGAATTTCATCTTGCATGTCTTTTTCTTATGGTTATTAGAGGCAGGCTGTGTTTGGGATATGGCTGCATATCGTCTCTTATCTGCTGTCTGGACATGAGTAGCTGTGTTGGCAAGGCTGCTCCTGGGTGTGATGTGGTGTTGTTAGACACAGGGACAAGAGCTGGCCTGAGGCAGTGCATCCCAGGGTCCAGATGGAGTGAGTGTCTGCCTACCCCCATGGATGTGCTATCATATTTAATCCAGGAAGAACATTAAGAGCCATTGGAAAGGTGTACATCATGAAGGATGTACATCCTTATCCTTCTGGTTACATGCTTTACTAGTCCTTACCTCAGGTTGCACCTGAACAGTTATTTTTGCCCATGAAGTCTAGAAATTCAGAGATCCCAGGTTGATGAGAGAAGTTGTGATCACACAAGCATTTTCGGGTGGCCTCCTGATGTCATCTGTTTGCATCATGTGCCCCGCTCCAGCACTGGTCTGCATGTGCCAAATGATTTTGGGTCCTTACACAAAGGTCAGTGAGGTTTCTCAGTGCTACTTCTATGTCAAGGGTGGGTTTGCTTCAGCAAATTGCTCGTAAATTATTGACTGCAGTCTTACACAGCGGTGCTGTGATCAAAGATTAGTTCATGCCTTCATACAGATAGCATCATCTGTTTCTTGCCCTGATAGTCTTGATTCATCTGTAGTGTGGATTTAGATGCTGACCAAAATAACATAATTGATGGACATTGTCTTTGAAATATTCTGACTGTATAATTGAAGTTAATTTTATTAACACTGCAGATCTCCTCTATATCATGATTACTAGGGAAGTTTCTGGCTGGCTGCACCAGTTCACTTTCAAGTGAATGTTGCTTTGACTATCAGAAGCTTGGACCAGTCTCTCCTATCTTTTGAATGCATCTGTGTGTTATGCTGGTGTTGTACTTGACCAGAATAACACCTGTAAGTGCTGGAATCGAAAAGGCCTGGGCTGCTGCTGCAAGTTAATGGGCTGTACTTGAATGATAATCCCAAGTAAAGAAAACCTGAATGAATTAACTTCTTGATTTGTGAGCAGTTTAAATAATGTAATTACAGAGGTTGGCAAAAGAGCTGGCATTCCAGGTTTATCTGCTGTCAGGCTGTGCTTTAATGTACTTTCTTGAGGCATGCTCTGTCTCTAGTTTGTCTCTAATCCTGGTATGCCTAGTTTTGTATCTGAGTATTCCTTAGTCTTCTGTTGCCTCACCTCATGATTTTCATATAGCGATTTGGGTTTTTCTACTCGTTTGTATATCTGAGGCATAGCTGAGGCTGTGCTTGTGCTTCCCCCCCCCACAAGGCTTGACCTCCTGGACCCTGTTGTATCCAGGCTGTGGGATTGCATGGGAAAACACAGCCCAGACAGATGGGATGTGCGGCCTTGTTCTGTGGTTTGTGAGACCAACCTGGTTTGCTGTAGTGAGAAGGGCAAGTAAACTTTCTGGTTTGGAATTAACTGTGAATCTTCAGTTAGTTTGGAATGTAGGACTCTGGCTGGGCTTGATCTTTGTGCTGCTTTTAGCTGGGTGGCTTCATGTTGAAATTTGCTAGTAAAGAGGATGGAAGCAGAAGTCTTGGTAACTGTGTGGTCTTTAAGATGTAAAAATAAACAAAGCTGTGAAGCTGTACCCTACTTAAAACAGACTGACCTAAATTTCCAGCAATTCTATCAGTGAGGCAGGCTCTGGGTAGGGATAAAGGCTTATTGGTGACTGGCTTCTTGTCCTTCCATCACTTGACATGGTTGGCAGGCCACTTTTAGAAAACCGACCGGTGTCTGGGGTCATTCACTCCCACCCCCCACCTCAAGTTGTACAACCTTGGCTGTGGATTTCCCTTGGTGTGCTCTTGTGAAGAGGGTTCCCTTCTTATGCAAGTCAGCAGTTAAGGGACAAAAGAACCACTTCTCAAATTACTTTTGTTGGGGCATTGTTGAAACCATGTTTGATGTCCTCTGGCTTGTCCCTGAAGAGATTTCTTTTGAGGGTGTATATGTGTCTGTGAAGTCCATTCATGTTGTAGTTTAATGTTCTTGCTATGAATTGCAGTTCTCCACTGCTGAATTATTAATTTTATTGAGATTTTTTTTATTTTCTCCTTGTTTTTCATTGACTTTCATGCTTGATTTATTCTTCTGTGCAGTTTAAAACTGGACCATGGGAGTTCTGACTATTGTCAGAACAAATCACATGTATGATCACTGGTGCCTAAATCAACTTTTTTAATTGGGATAAGGACATCTGTCTTTCAACGTACTCACAGTTTCCCAGGTAGAAGGCAGTCTGGAAATGTATGTTATCTTCAGAAGCAGGTTGCTTGTTATTTAACAAAACTGGGATGGTCACCCAGTGGAGTGATACCCATGTGCTCTGGAGACAGTCCTGTAGGGACTCCCTGTGAAGGGGGAAGGTGGGAAAAGCATGTTTGTAGATTCCCTTGCTAACGTGGTTTTGTAGCTGAATGCTCTGCTGGCAGATAGCCTACCTTTGATTAGGAAGCATTCCCCTCTGTTTTTCTTGTAGATACTGATGGTCTACCATGTTTTGTTCTTTGTTTTGTGTTTTTGTGTTTGCTTTTTCCTGCAGGGAGATAAGAGGAGGTAGATTGTGTATGCTTTCAGCAGCCTTCCATTAAACTTGGAATACCATAGTTCAAGCAATTGAACAGATGGATAATGGAGACTGGGGATATATGGTAAGTGTGTATGGATCCTGTGAAAGTGTGCATTGTGTGGTGCAGCTGGACTTTTGAGACCTTACAGTCAGAGTACTTCCAGATCTGTCTTGGGTATAGATTCAGAGCTTCAGTCATATGAGAAGAAAAGCTGTGCATGTTGCAATAGCTTACTTACATTCTCTGGAGTGCTTTACCTTGTGTGCTGGTTGTGAGGGAGCTCAGGTTCATGTTTCTTGGGTGCAGTCAGGGAGTACCTAAGTGTTGCCTTAAGCTCACTGTTACTGTTTTCCTGACACACAAAGGCAGAAAGTAGTGCTTCCTGCTTGTGATTTTAAGGACTGTAATTTTATTTATGAAGGAAAAATATTTTTCTTTGCAAACCCTGCCTCAAGCTAGACAAGTACATCTTATTTTTCTCCCTTTCTCCCTTTCTAAACATTCTGCTGCCATGCATGTGTCTCTCTTCTCTGGCTGGCCTTAGTTCTGGTTGTTAGGGTTGGTGGCCAGATGGGATTTGTGTTCCTTTCTCTCTTGCTTCCTCATGTGCTATTTGGAAGGTGATGCAGATTGGTTGTGCTCTGCCTCCCTCTTCTACACAGCATACTCATTTACTAATAAATAAGTCTTTTTAGACTTAAAAGCTGAAAGTTCTGTGTTTTTTTGTTTTGCTTGTTTTGGTGATGCCTCTGAACCAGAGCATGGATTATGTTGTTTGCGAGCTCTTGTTCTTGTGTCTAAACTTGCACTGTCATCCTGTTTTGAAGGAAAGAAAGAGGCTTACAACTTGTTCAGCTGATTTTCTTTTTTTTCTTTCTTTTTCCTTTTTTTTTTTTTTCCCTTTTTGTTTGCTCTAGAATGAGACATTGTAAAAATAAGGAATACTGCTGGGCCTCATTCATGCTAACTTGTTCTTCAGGAAATACCTCTCTTCTCATTTCCCCATCTGTAGAATAAGAAAAAAACTTGTTGTCCAAATGCAAAACTTGCTTCTGTGACAGCAGCTCAGTTGTTAAAATTTCTAAAGCCTTCTGGAAATGTGCATTCTGAATGTTAACTATCACCCTGTCTTGTTGCCAGTTGTGCCTTGTTGCTAGGTGGCTTGGATTTGTTTGGGTTTCAACATTGCTTAAAGGCTTCAGATAGAAGTGTGATTCTCTCCAGAGCCTGCAGTTCTCAAACAGTGTTTGCCATGTGTGTCAATGAAGTGATTGAGTCTTGTGGTGGCTTGATAAACTCTGCAATTTCTCTCTTTCTAGATGACTGATCCAGTCACGCTAAATGTGGGTGGACACATGTATACGACATCCCTCACAACTCTTACGAGATATCCTGACTCAATGCTTGGGGCCATGTTCAGGGGAGACTTCCCCACTGCCAGGGACTCTCAGGGCAATTACTTTATTGACAGAGATGGACCACTTTTCCGTTATGTTCTTAACTTTTTAAGGACCTCAGAGCTCACTTTGCCACTGGACTTCAAGGAGTTTGACCTGCTGCGGAAAGAAGCGGACTTCTATCAGATCGAGCCACTCATTCAGTGTCTTAATGACCCCAAACCACTGTATCCTGTGGATACCTTTGAGGAGGTGGTGGAGCTGTCCAGCACCCGGAAGCTTTCCAAGTACTCCAACCCAGTGGCTGTAATCATCACACAGCTCACTATCACCACAAAAGTCCATTCATTACTGGAAGGCATTTCAAATCACTTCACAAAGTGGAATAAGCATATGATGGACACCAGGGACTGCCAGGTTTCCTTCACTTTTGGGCCGTGCGATTACCACCAGGAAGTGTCGCTCAGAGTCCACCTCATGGAGTACATCACAAAGCAAGGCTTCACGATCAGGAACACCAGAGTTCATCATATGAGTGAAAGGGCCAATGAGAACACAGTGGAGCATAACTGGACTTTCTGTAGACTGGCAAGGAAAACAGATGACTGATCCTGGCTCCCCAGAAGCCACTTCAGTGATTAGCAACTTCACTGGACAGTAATCCCAAGAGAGTCTGGGTTTTGACTAAAGCAGCAATGTGGGCTTTTTTTTATACAAATATTTATTGTTTCTCAGTAAGGACTGGAGGAGTTTCCTTCTCCAGAAGCTCTGTCCTTTTGTCCTGTTCTGAAAGTAAGACCGTGCATGTGCCTGTTCAGTCAAGACACCTTTTTGTTTGAAAGAGGAAGTCCAAAGAATTAATCCAATAGGGTATTTTATGTCATTAACACAATTCTCTGACTCAGAAGTGCTAAAATTACCTCTGTTTAAATGATTTCTAATCCATCTAATGTGATGACACTGGGAGCAAGAAACAAAAAAGAATTTAAAATGCAGTTGGGGAAGAGCTGCTATCTTGTAGTCTAATTTAGTTTCTAAATAAATAAACAGTATTGTAATATTCTAGGAAAACAAATTCCTCCCATTTAAAAGTACTTGATAAATACAGTTTCTTACAGTTATGACAACTGTTTCTTTCTATGCATATAAATCAAGCAACCAAATATTATCTGTAGCCATGGAAATATGATTAGAAATATTTATATTGGATTCTAAATGCAAAATGTCCCTGTGGTAGAATTAATATTTTTAATGCCTGGTGCAATATTATTCCCAAGTGTAATGCCTGCCAGCAAGAAGCTAATAAAAATGTAAAATACAGAATACTATTTTGTATTTTCTTTTTGTCTTCTAGAACTCTTAATACTTAAACAATTTAAACAAACCAACTCAAAAAAAAATGTCCAGACCCTGTTTTTCTGTGCTGCAGAGTAGTTCAGATGCTCTGGTAGGGCTCCATTCTCCTCCCTTACTCATGCACTTTGTGCCTTTTTATATTAGTTAGTTGATTCAACTGTCCTCCTTATAGAAGCAGCTGCATTTTGAGAATTGCATTATGACTAACAGAAAGATGCCAAGTATTTGTCCTGCCTAAAGGAATAGGGATGGAAGCAACAAAGAGCCCGAGTAGCTGCTAAGGTTTGTTACCTGGTTTGTCAGTGATTTATCTAATGGCTTTATAAATAGAATTTTAACTATGGAGTGCTGTTGCTGATGATATTCAAGTGAAGGCACTCAAGTTCTGTGTTTTTACTCAAATTTGTGTAGCCATTTCTTATCTTGGGCAATTTGTCTTAGTTATTAATAGAACTTCTGGTTATGCTTTAACCTGAATGCTGTTTGGAGCAAGAGAGTTGTTACCTGTTTGAACAGATGGATCCTGTTCTACCATGAAGTGCTTGGCTCAAGTGCTCCTTACCACAACTGCTTTGCTCTGGGGATGTAAGAGGGGGTCTAGATTTCTATAGCAGCTGCTGGTTCTTGAGGGCAGGAGCTTTCTATCCTATCTCTCAACAGGCTTGGATTTCTGTCATATTTTGTCTCCCCTTCTTCAAACATCACAGAATTTCTGATTTTCGTAATAAGAGGTAATGAGAGCTTAATTCTTTGTGTAATGGGGAAAAAAAAAAAACAAACGGATGAAGCTCAGGAGAAATGGTTGGTTCTTTCCTGCAACATGTGGTAAGAAATATCTCTGTTAAGTGGCACTGCGTTGTGATCACAAGATGTTCTTTGAAACACTTAATTTACTAGCAAATTAATGACTGGCCTGGATCAGCCTACCTTTTCCATAATTATGAAATATAATAATTAGAGAAGTAGTATTTGAAATATACTTTATTAGAGCCCAAGATTTATAGAAAGACCATGTGAGTGGCTCTATTACTGGCAAAGGAAATTCCGCAGACTGGAGTTGGCATCAGCTTTGTCTCAATCTTCATTAGCTCGGAATACTCCACTGTTGAGCAAGTTGTTATCCAAGCAGATGTACTTTCTAGTATACTTTTTGATATAAGAGAACACCTTTTTCCTAGAAGCAAAGGGTCATCATTTTAGCTTCCTTGGGTTTTTCAGGAAAGGTTGGGTTTGCAGGGATTTTCTCAAGGTACTGTACAGCTATAACACACTGAGAAGGAGCTTATAATGCGGTTTAGGTTTTTTCCCCATTAATCACCATAAAGTGGATTTAGAAGAATAAGAAAGCCAAATGACATTAATGCTATTGGGACACTTACAGGTTAGAAAACAGCAAACCCTAGGCTATTTCAGCCTAGATTGCCTCACAGCAGTGGGCACTAAGCGTTGTTTGGCTTCTGTCTGGTTAAATGCAAATGGCTGGCTAAGAATCTTGTTTCATACTTGCTAAAACTGCAAGTAAGCAATTGATTATGAATTCTGATTAGTCATTGCTGATGCTCAGTCGATGTACAGCTGCGCAAAGAGCAGGAGGAAGTGTGTGGCCTTCAGTTAGATCATTTTCTTCATAATTTGGGTAGCTTCTTGTGAAGAAGTGGCTTCAAATACCTCTCATAGGCTGGGTTTGTCTGTTCAGTAAGAGAATGTGGAAGGGAATTAGTGGCAATTAAGAAGGAAAAGGGTTTATTTTTGATAAAAGAACGATCTCTGAAATACAGAAAGCCAGACCTTTTCAAAAACAAACCCAAGCTACTGGCTGCCGTAGCTAAGTGCAAGATCTTTTTCCCTAAGTGTGTGCTGTCCTTCATAACCAGTACACTATAGTCATCCCAAACGGAACAGCGTACTATTTGACTTCAGAAAATATGCTTGGACATGAATGTTTGCTAAAGGCAAATTCTGTGTTCAGCTGTAGAATGTCAAAGCACTGGTGATTACTACAGTGAAAAATCTCACTTAAGGCAAAATGGGTTTTCAAATGGAACATTAGCTGTTTACATTGTGCAGAATTTTACATTACTTCACAATATGGATTAATTAAGAAGTGAAAATAAAGTGCTAAAGACCATGAAGGATGAAATTCCCTTGTTTAACATCTATACTCTTTCTGGTTAAACATATTATTAGAAAAATTAAGTACTGCACTAGTAGAAATACCAGTGGATGGAATATACCCTGTGTTTAGTGGCTTTTGCATAATATGTTGTTCCATAATATGTAAACTGTAAGAGAACTTTTGGTTTAGCTTATTTTGTGCAGTAATACTTCTGTAAGTTTAAAAACGAAAACCACTTTTGTGGCATACACAGACCAGCTCCCTGCTACAAGCTGTTGTACTCTGGGGGCTGTAAGTCATGGGTTCAATGGCTGATATGACTATAGGAGGCATAAATGGGGTATCACAGGCCATTGTTCACAGTGAGATACTAAGAAAAGGTTTTATTCCACTTACTTTTATCTGTATAGCTTTTACTAGAAGAAAAGCAAACAATTTCAGCTCTGATGCAGAAGTTGCCTGGGTATAACACAGCATCCATACCTGTGTGTTGGTCGGTGACTTCTGAGCCCACTCGTACAGCCGCTGGTAAACCTGGCCATCGTAACTGCCAAGTGCAGAATTCAAGGTCTTATCTGTGAAGTCAAAGGCATCCACCAGTGGGACAGCATCTTTCCTATGGAGCAGATGAATGTCGTTTGTGTTACTGAAGCGGGCATTGCTTTGTAAGGGAGGAAAGTAAGGTGAAGGTAAACTGGAAAGTCAGTTGTTCCAGGTTCCTCAGCTGGAAAAGCTTGTGCTAATTTTTCCTATTGCTGAGGCTATGGGGTAAATCCTGCTTATTTTGATTCCTCACAGGCATGTTCTCCTAATGCCCTACATTGTCTGTACTATTGAATGGGTCTTGTGATTACCTGGACTTCATCTGTAATTCGCTAATTTAGGACTCAGTGTCATGTCAGATGTTTCCCCAGCACACTCTGCCAGTTCTTTTGGGTTTTGTAGGGGTTTTAATTTTTAATACTTAATAAGTTGGTTTTTTTTATGTTTGTCCTCCAAACTGGAATAAGGTTGCTTCACGTAAGGTTCACATGAAGTGCTTTGCTGATCTCCAACCTTCATCTGCTCTGAAGTATTTCTGTTACCTCATCATTGGGTATCAAGGTCTTTGTGCCTGTAAGAACAAAGCAACCCTAAGCTGGACCAAGGGCATGTCTAGCCCAGGGGCTGATCTGACAGCAATCAGCAACAGATAGCTGCAGCATAAAGGCAAGTATGTAATGACAACTTCTTCTCCTAGGCAGAAGATGGTTTCTTTTACCTCATCCTCCCATCATCCTGGGTGCAGGAAGTTGTGCTGGCTGTATCCCACACCTGAGGCAGAGGGATGCAAAGTGGTTTTCTCAAATGTTGGCATTTGCATCTACCAGTTCCTTTTGGGCAAAGGTTCTTTGGGAGTTTGGGAGAGGCTGGGGTTTTGCTACAGACCAGGAAGTGTTTGTATCCTAATTGTAAATAGGTAAATGTGCATTCTTGAATCCCTTTAGCAAGGCATAACACTGAGAAGTTGCAATGAATTCCAGAGATGACAATGTGTTAGACTTTTGTAAGCCTTACGTTAAGCTTATTGCTTAACTTGAATTCTGTGATCAGTTCTGAAAATGCTCTCTCTTCACCTCAGTCCTTCCCAGCTCCTGCCTATGTGTATTCTTGTTTCACTTCAGGTCTTAAATATAATTTTACATACAGTAGCAACTCATTCTCTGCACCATAAGTTAATCTGCTCTTAACAAAGAGCATCAAGTAGTGAAAGAAGAACCCTTGTCGAAAAGCCTCTGTGAGTGTTGTGGTAAGTTAAAACTTCAGTGTATCTCAGAGTTCATGTAGTTAGCAATAAATGGTGTCAAGCAGATGCATCTGAACAAGCTGTGGGCAGGACTGTTTGGGTGCAGGCTGCAACTCAGCCAAGGCAACAGAGTAGGCTGTATTAGACGTTGCTTAAGCAGATTTTGCAGTGTCTGATCTGCTGCCTCCTACCAGTGTTGCTCTCACTATGTATTTGCCTACTTTGCTCTACTGCAAATGGTAGAATGCATTCAGGGTTTCATGTTCTAGACCTTTGGAGATTGCAGAGGAGCTGGGCATAGGTTTGTTTTGCTGTGAAAACAAGCTCCGTAGATGCTTCAATCAATTTTTAGTGCTGCCAGGAAATGAAAATAAAACCCGAATGAGATGAATTGACTTTGGAGATGTTACCATAGGTACAGCAGCACCATTTATAGATCTATCACAGCTCCTTTCATATTAGAGCAGCTCACCGAATGACAGCCAAGAGGTCTAGATATGATGCGGTCACCATGTCCATTTGAGCTCCAGATATGTGTCCATCATGCAAGAAGACTCCTGCATTTGAGAAGATCCCATGTAATGCAAAGAGGTGACAGAGATGTTTCATAATCTTCTGGATGCCACCCTTGGTCTCGAGTCTTTCCACGGTTTCTGCAAAGTTTTTCACTGTCATGTAGTGGCAGTGAGCCTGGAAAACAAATGCAATCAACAGTGAATGCACTTCAAAATACTTAGTAGGCCAAGTGACTCAAATGTTCTTGCAAAGAATATAAACCCTTTTAATTTCCCTGGCACTTTCCTAGTCTGTATTCTTTGTTTACTGGATCACAAGATGTTTTGTATTCATGTCTTATAGCAACCATAGGGGAGAGAACTGGGGGTGTAAACCGTAAATGCTGGTATTTGTAAACTCTAGAAAACCACTTTGGAAATCACAGAGGTACTTAAAATAGTTCTGAAAGATATGCTAAAGAATTTGTGTGATGGAAACATGTTGGAATGGGCTTGTTTTGACCTCTACTAAGTGAAGCTTGGTCATACATCAATAGGAGACAACTCTTTTGTTGAAGTCCTTGGGCTCATGGTACATTGTGTTCAGTGTCTATAGGGCTTTGCTCTGAAAAACTGTTGTAGCAGGAGAACAGGCAAATTTACTTCTTGCTTTTGTGGCTTCAAGTAAACTGATAGTTTTGGGGTCAGACAACAGTAGAGCGTCTAGCTGCCAAGTTACAGAAGTATTAGCTAAGGTCCAGAGCAAATAACTCCACCTGTGTGTGTGGGTGATTCTTGTTATGTTATTGTCAATGTGGGTGGTTGATGGTGTTGGTATCTGTGTGGGTTCCCACTGCACAGTTCCCCTCCCCGCTGTGGGTGTAAGCATGGCACATTCGCACTGCTGCTCTTCCTGCCAGCATGGCTAAGCAGTGCGAAGGCCAGTGTGGACTGCAGACCTTGCCCGAGAAGCTGGATGTCTCCTCAAGCAATTAACCTCTGTGGAGTCTGCAGCAAAGCTGTACCCAGCGCCTGAGCCAATTGGCAGGCATCTGTTCACACAGCTACTGTGCCAGTTGTGTGGGTGAGTCTGCAGGGAAGGTATGGAATAAGAAGTCGCAGAATCCTATTAAAGTTAGGGTTGGAAAGGACCTTAAGATATCCAGCTCAAACCCAGAAGTTCCCCAAGGAGGCAGCAGGCTATCAAGGTTTTAAAGTTATGGGGGAAACTCAAGGGTTTTGGGTGACTTTTCCTCTCCCTGAAGTACTTAACTTCAGAGCCCAAGATCCTGTTTTCTACCAGCACAGTCACCACTGACAATACCACAGCCAGCCCTCTGCATGTTTTGGGCTCTTCAGAAATGGTTTATTTCTCAGTAGGTTCTCCTCCTTGCTTCTCCAAGAGGGTTCCTCTGTCATGTGATCACTCTGCTCTTCAGTTTAGAGACCCTGGCTTGAGTGGGTGCAGGAGGGAACAGCTTGTTCAGGTTTGTGTGCTGTTCAAAGCCTTTCCTAGAGGTACTCTCACACAGAAACACTTTGCTTCACTTTTACTCCAGTAAAAATATAATTACATTAAAAAAAACATTGGGAAAGTGATTTTTCAAAGTTGCTTTTTTTATAGGAGGCTTCCTTTATTTCTGAGGCAGTTACACAGCTTGACTGCTCTATTTCAAGCTTACAGCATTGAATACTTGCTGCTTCCCCCAAGTCTATGTCATTGAAAATGGGAGATAATGCATAGGAGACAGGTGACCACAGAAAATGCTGCTGCTGAGGTCTAGTCTTTGCTCCCTTACTTAGTGGAAGGTGTCCCTGCTATGGCAAGGGGTTGGAACTACATGAGTTTTAAGGTTGCTTCCAACCCAAACCACTCTGTGACTCTGATATAAGAGGTCTGATTTGCTAGTAGTGGCAAATCAGTGTATGTATTTTGTTTTCTTCCCTCCCTTTTCATTTCTATTCCCTTTAGTCTTTTTCTACCTGGCCTATCCAGACGGCAAATCCTTCAGATGAGGAGTTGCTTCTTACTATGATTTTCCCACCATGCGGACCACAGTGGTGCCCGGGGCTTCATGGTGTCCATTAGATGCTAACAGAAAACAATAAACAGCACTGATACTTTAAGCTGATCATGTGCTTCTGTTGCACATTATATTCTAAAGGCAAACATCACATAAGCAGATGATATTTACTAACCTTTGCAGCCTGCACCAGCTGCACTGTGCACTCATTCCACGCGTCGTGCTTTTTGACTCCAGACTGAATCAAGACCTGTAGTTTAGCTGCTGTGCTGCTGATGAGTCTGGAAAAAACAAAAAGCATACTGTATGTGGCTCTAGCAGCCCACATGCACTCACTTCATATTCAGACTTGTGTGTGATTGTATGGCAAAATGGCATTTCTGACATTTGAAGCGTGAGTGAACTTATGTTATGCAAAATCTAAGTAAAAATTGGGAGAAGCACCCAAACCAGCCTGGTGCTGAAGGATTTTTCCCTTCTCAGATTCCAGGGTACTTTACTGGGGTTCTGAGGAGCTTTTCTTGGGTTCTGTGTGTAAGGAGAGTTTGCGGAACAAAATAAAGCAATGATAATATTGGTCTGCTCTTACATTTCTACTTTTCTACACAGGGATCCAAATCTTGCTCCCATTGACATTAAAGCTTCCAAAAGAATGGCTCTGTTTTTACACTGATTTGAATGGCAGCAGGGATGTTGATCTGTTTGCTGATTTTCAGAGAGGGCACATGTATGGCGCATAACTGTGCCCTTAATACCAATGAGACCACTCATGATGCTATTTTTATTTGTGTTGAGTAGTTAAATGTGTAGTTCAGATGCAATGAGAGGCACTGTGTTTGCTGCGGCGTTGACTGAAACACCAGTTTCACAAGTACGTGAAATTTTAGCTTTGTATAGAGTATAGAATTGCACAGGGTCCAGTTGGCTGAAAGTTTTACTGGATGGCAATTCAGTGTGATGTGTCTGGGATTCACATAAACAGAGCCATCAGCTTTCCAGAATATAGTTGTTTGGTAGCATGTGGCTTAAAATATTGTGACGCTCTGAATCTGAAAGCTTCATATTGAACACTTGACATGGCTGTTAAACCTGTGCGAGTCTTCCTCCTTCAGGAGCAGATGGTGTCAATTCTTGTGTAACTTGTATTACCTCCCTTTAAAGCAAGGAAGCAGCTGAGCATTTAACACATTTCTGATGTCAAAGAGAGAATCATGTCTCTCATCTCTGTACTGACCTGACTGCTGCATGTCGATAGGCCTCGGTGTAAATATCCGGACTGAGGAAATCAAACTTGCTCTTGGCTGGGCACTTCCCGGGTTTCACTGCAGCCAGGTAAGTGACAGATGGTGGGACAGGGTGGCCAGCACTGGCTGCCATGAAGCACTTAATCAGGAACCTGGGAAGAGGATAACAGAGCAGGGGATAGTTGTGATCCCCACGCAGCAAATGGTCATGCAAAAAGTAAAGCGGGCTCAGGTGAGGAGCAGTAAGATGGAACCCCTCCCATCAGTGGTCAAGAATGGACTTGAATGACTAATGACCTTATGTTTTACATCTTATTTGCAATAACCTGATCTGCGATGGGTCTCAGGGGCAGTCTGTCTGCTGTATTCAATGCTACAGCCATCTGTAGTGATTAGTTTCAGGGAGAAACTTGCTGTGGCTATTAGCAGCATGGTGATTAGACACATTATCAACTTTGAAGCATGAGTCTTAATGCTCTGGGAGTCTTAATGGTGGTTTGATGTGATCCCCAGCATACAATCACATTATGTTAACAAATATGAGATTCTTGGAGCTAAATTGCATTTCCTACTCCCTTATTTTTTTGGCATCTCAGCTATGACCTAGTCTTGCCAGGTCTAGAAGTAATCTACTGATCTTGCAAGCAGAGACAACAATGAGTGCAGAAGTGCTGTGTGGTTGCACCTCTGTCCCTGGGATGCGTTTTCTCCTTCTAGGAAAAGCACATGTTATTAAAAGTTCAAGCAGCTGTGGTTTCTTTCTCCTGTATTTAATCTAACCTTGGATAATCATCAGTCTGTGTGTTCCAAGGAAGCTGGTGTTCTTGGAGCGTGAATTATCTGCTTTCAGTATCCTACAGCTCTGCCTTCTCTGAATCAACCGCACTTTGCCAATATCACATTACATTGGTTTCTTATAAACTAAACTGCAAAACTTAGGTAGCAGTGTTTTTGCTGCAGTCCCAGAGGAAAATGAGGCTATGCAGAACAGCACTTGCATATGTACCAAACCCCAAAATAGAAGAGATAATCTAATTCCCACACACCTCCATGCCTGTTAGACAGAAGGCATGAATAGTTTATGTCCTGAGTTGCATTTTTAGAACGCGATGGAGAAAGGAGTACCTGGTTTTACTGGTTGTGGGGAAGGAGTGGTAGAGGTTGAATAAATGAGGGGGCAGGCTTTTAGATGAACAGGTTTGGATTGTTACCTGGCATTCTGAAGGAACAAAATGGTGTTTTCCCCTTCATAAATACACGAAGCAAGTATTCGAGTATACAAGGAAGGGAGTCCACTCAGCAAGGAGTAACCGTGCCCCCCACACGCCCGGAGACAGACTTCTACTGCGGAAGCACAGTACTGAGTAACAATGGCTTTGAAACCTGAAGAAAATGCATGGAGCTGTTTGAAAAGAGAAATTAAGAGTAAGGCAGAGTGTTAATGGTGAAAAAGGTCCAAAGCAATCCTCAGAATCATTTTCCTCTTTTAATTTTGTGCAGCTTCTGGGTAGGAATTCCTTCCTTTGCATGATGGTATAGCATCCAGCTCTGTGAGCCTGGCTTTTGGGACACTGCACACCCTTGTGCTGGGCATGCTGTGGTTACCTGATGCTTTTTTGGATTTCAACAAGCAGTGGCTTTGGTCACCCTTGTTCAAAGTCTGCTTTCATTTCAGGCTTCCAGTTGCAAAATCTTATGTTCTATCTAAAAAGTCTCATTTTTGGTTTTAGAATCATAGAATAGGGTTGGAAAGGACCTAGTTCCAACCCCCCTGCCATGGGCAGGGACACCTCCCACAGAACCATGCCAACCAAGGCTATGTCCAAACCAGATTTGAACACCGCCAGCGATGGAGCATTCACAATTTCCCTGGGCAACCCATTCCAGTGCCTCACCACCCTGACAGGGAAGAATTTCTTCCTCATATCCAATCTAAACTTCCCCTGTTTAAGAGGCCAAAGTCTGCTCTCTTGAAGTCCAGGGCAGTGAGCTTGCTGCACGCCCTTCTCACTGTCCTGAGGATCTCAAATTTGACCATCTCATGATTGCTGCAATCAAGGCTGCCCTGGAGCATCACATTTCCAACCAGCCCTTCCTTGTTGGTGAAGACAAGGTTAAGCATGGCACCTCTCCTTGTCAGCTCCTCTATTACTTGCACAAGGAAGTTGTCTTCCACACAATCGAGGAACTTCCACTAACAGATATCAGGGTTGTTGAAGTCCCCCATGAGAACAAGTCCCTGTGAGCATGAGGCTGTTCCTATCTATCTACAGGACGCTTCATCCACTGAGTCCTCTTGGTCAGGTGGTCTGTAACAGATCCCCACAATAATGTCTCCCATCACTGTTCTCCCTTTAACCTTGACCCACAAACTCTATTGACTGCTCACCTGTCCCCAGATGGAGTTCCATCCTGTCCAGCCTACCCCTAACATAAACAGCAACTCCCTCTCCCTGCCTATTGGGCCTGTCTTTCCTAAAGAGCCTGTTACCTTCCATTCCAACACACCAGTCATAAGAGCCATCCCACCACGTTTCTGTGATGCCTATGATATCATACCCCTGTAGATGTGCACACATCTCTAATTCCTCATTTGTTCCCCGTGCTATGGGTGTTTCTATAGAGGCGTCTGAGCTGAGCTCCAATTGAAGGTGGCTCATTGGCTGGAGCAGCTGGAATATCTCTACACTGCTCTGAACATTTACTATAGATGCTGGCATCTGACTGGGTTGGCTCAGAAGTGAATATTTGCATTTGTAGGTGATGTTGGGAAATAACACTTTGTGCGACCAGCTACTTGGAACAAGGTTTTTATCAAAGGGATGTGCTTTTCAAGGACTTTTCATTGTGCAACAGTTCCCAAAATGAAAACATTGGGGTGGTAAAGCCAATGCTATTGCTGACTGGTTGTGGACCTAGAACACATCATTTGATCTCTTAGTGTTTCTTCTTTCTCCAGTTATCTAGTGGTGAGAGCAATGTTTGTCCAGTTTGCTAAAACACTTTGATAATTAGAGATGAGGAATGCTGTATGAGCTAATGCTGCTGTGGCTCACCTCCGGCAGCATGCTGAAGTTCTCCCTCTGGATCTCTTCGTACCCTCTGTTGAATAGGTCCTGCAGGTAGTTGCTGATGAAATGAAAGGCATAGGCTGCTGCCAAGTGGGGCAGCAACTTCTCTTGCTGAGTCTGAAAGTCAAGGATCTTTGCTTCTTCTTCCCTGTTGGAAGACAGCTGGTGAGATAGGGACATTGTGAACACCAGCTTAACTACTGTTAGTTTACTTATCACGTAACAAATAAGTGAAAACAAGTAAAAAAATGAAAACAGGCATTTTTCATTATGAAGCAGCAGTTCGGAAAGGGGACTGAGCTGATGTCATGGCAGCAAATCTGCCCAGCTTGCTCAGCTGTTAAGAGAAATGAGCCTGACTATGAAAAGGATTATGTTTCTGCTGTGCTGGTGAACCAGTATTGAGTAGAAAAGGCTCTGTGTGATGAGCCAATGCAGAGGGAGAACAGGGACTGCAGGAGGGGATAAAGATGAAGCCCTCCAAAGACAGCGAGATGTTTGGTGTCAAAGGGAAGTACTGGCCCTACACACTGAAGAACTTTTACTTTGCAAACTGGGTCTTTGTGGCCCCTGAAAATAGTTGAGCCTGAATTATTTTAAGCTTTCTGAGCTTTTTGTGGATACTCTTTTCCACTCTTTCTGCGGTTGGTACACTTGGGACTTCAGATGGAATTGGTTCTTACAATAGTTGAGCATGCTGCGCTCTTGTGTTTGGTTTATGTTTGATCCAAACCACATTCTCACTCGGATAAATCTTGCTTTTGAAAGGAGCTGTAAGTGGAAATTCCTGAAATTCATTCAAATGAAAAATACCTATTTAAAAATTAGAGGCATTCTCAGCAGACTGATAAAATCCAATGTTGTAAAGTGTGGATATCAGAAGAGTGGATGCTGGCAGATATTTTAATGTGCTCACAAGTAGGATGCTATGGAATAATACTTCGACAACTTGCCTACATTACCTGGATTCTGAGTTATGGGATTACACAGGGAGGCCAGTTACAAGAAAAAGAAGTTCTCTGTGTGAGCTGGTGAGATATTCAAACTATGAAACTTATCTTGGAAAGAACTGTAAACATTCTCTTGTACTTTGACTGAAGCTCATTAATGTAAATAATGAGGAAGCATGTTTGGAATACCCTCTCTAGCCCAGGAAATAAGCCAGTGATGTGCTGAAAGATAAGAAGC
This sequence comes from Forpus xanthops, assembly GCA_032466535.1. NCBI lineage: Eukaryota > Metazoa > Chordata > Aves > Psittaciformes > Psittacidae > Forpus > Forpus xanthops. The sequence goes on from JASSUY010044900.1 coordinate 32,135, forward strand.
TGAAATAACAGACTGGTGCAGGGGAACACGGTGCATGGTCCCCTTCCCACCACTGCAGATCTGCATAGCATTACCCAGGCTTTAACTTGGACTGCCGGCGAACCACAGAGTATCTGATGGCAATGGTGCAAGCTTTCATTAAGGGTATTACAGCTTCGTGTGAGATGAGGGCGACACGCACTGCAGTCATTGTGAAATAGTTAATCTGCTGGGACCCCCGTCTTACATAGGTGCCATCCGGTTGAACCTAGAGAGAGAATGTTAGGTGCCACCTTCTTCAGTCCTTCAATACTGGTTGTGTCATCTCTATGCATAGAATAAAATGGGCATCGAAATCCTTTGCTGATGAAAACCTAAGTATTTTTATGTATAACGGATGAAACATATCCTTTTAAAGAGAGAAATTCTTACTGCTTCTGGCTCAGAAAGGTTCTCCCTGCCCCATCAGGCCCAGCCTCTGAATGTGGAATTCCTGACACTGAGTTTCATTTAGGATTCAGGTAATTTCTGCCCTTGACAAAACCACAGAGACTTGCAGACTCCTCAAAGGAAGAATTTTGTCCTAAATCTAGGCAGGTCCCCGTCATCCCTCTGTCTGTGCAGTGAGAATCTGACACGTGACATGAGTCTGTACTTACCTCACAAAACTTGCTCAGCATGTTCTCCCTGGAGACACGCACATTCTGCAGCATGAGGTACCCATTGTCAATGTGCTCAAAACTCATTTTGGGACCGATGTCTCCTGCAGTTATGCCTAGAGCAGGAGAAAACACAGCTGCTTTCACTTGAACTCCTCTCCCCATTTTGTGTCAGGGGGGTCTCAAAGGAAGGGCACGTTCAGTTCTGCTTCTTCCTCAGCATGGGTGGTTTTGCCTGAGGGATGAAACAGGCAGTTTGTTTCTGTGATCCACCTGTCACCTACACTGGCAAGGGTTAGAACTGAGGTGCTAATACAGAGGTGATCAGAGCAGCCCAGGCCTTTGGTTAAGAAGGCTTGGTCTGGATATTAAATCTTCCTTTAGATAAAATGGTTGTAGTTAATGATAATTGTGACTTTGATATCAGTCTCGGTTTGGTTTTGGCACTGTAAATCCCCCTGGGCACAATGTTTTAGAAGACATTTAAAGGCAAAAGAGACAGAGCGCCTGCACAAGCACTGTGGTGTCTGGGGTCATTTACCTGGGCACAGTGAATGGTCCCAAAGGCTGCGTATCTGCACAATGAAGGGATGCACGCCATAGCACCTCCCCTGGACAAACAGCTGAGCAAAGACCACTGTGTGTGTTGCTGACCTTCCCACTGTGAGGAGAAAACCAGTCACATTCCCTTAAGATGAGGTACAGTACAAACAGTTCCACAGTTAACAGTCTGTGCTAATTATGTCTTAGGTCTCACTGACATGTAGGTGTGATCCACAAATGTTGGAAGCTGGAGATTGCCTAAACCTGTGCTCGTATCTTTCCAAAATTGCAATATTATTAAAGGCCATGGGGTTTGGATCAATAGTTTGTGTCAGCAGAGGAGAAAAAAATAATAGCTAATTAAAGACCTTGCAGAGCTGAGGGAGTGGTGAGTGCTGGGGCTGATAGAGCAACTGCAGGATTTCTGTGAAATACCTTCCTGAGGGGAGCCACGACTTTCACATGTGAATCCTTTATGCTGATCCTCTGTGCTGATGGCCTCCTGTCCTGGGTTCAGGAGATGTGGTTTTTGGTTTTTCTGAGTATTGTTTACAAAGAAGAGAAGATTAATTCCTGCAGAGGCAGGAGTTTCTCTGAGCTAAGTTCGCCAGCCCTGCCACCTAAGGGCTTTTGATAGATGATGGTGGCTCCTTTCTGTCCTTTGAACTTGTACAAAACCCTTTGGTATCTTACCTGCCTCTTGATCTGTACATCTCTTACTGAAGTTCTCTTCTAGAACCTGGGCCCTCAAACACACAGCTTGAGTGGGGCAGAGAAAGCAACTGAAGGAGGCCAATGAGGAAAACCAAAGTATTTCGTGTGGTACTTACTGTCTCCAGGCCACCACTTCATGGCAGAGATCTGTGGTGTGTTCAGTATGAACTCCTGTGTAGTGATATCAAAGACTGCTGTTGTTTCCAAACCCTGAAGATAAGTTCCTTTAAAAAAAACCAAAACAGCGCATGTATGTATTCATCTCTCTCGGTATCTCCTGATGCATGGCAAGGATGGAAAGAGTGGAGGATTCCTGGAGGCTGGTGTGGGTATTACCATGGTTTTGTGGTTTACCCTCCTGGTGAGAACCATGGGATGATGTTCCCAGTGACCCCACACCATCTCCTGTAAAGCTCTCTTGAGCCATATGGTGCTCAGGCAAGATGCCTGGTTCATGAAGACAACCATCAGCTTGGGCAAGCTGCCTGGCTGACACCTTCCACCAACGGTTACTGCAAACTAACCATGCCATCTAACCATGAGCTATCTAACCATGAGCTTTCACCCTTGCTCTTGTTATTTTTCCCACACTGGCAAAACCAAAACCAGCACAATCTTTACCTTGCAGAGGAACACTGAGGAACATCAAGCTCGAGCATGCAGGTGACATTTCCCCCCCATCCAGTGCACAGACACCTTGAACTCACATTCCCCTGAGAATCTGGGCCTTCTGTCCTATGGAAATGCTGTGTTTTCTTTGCAGCCTTACCGTGCCCCAGTTCAGTCTGGGCATAGCTTCCAATGATCTGATACTGCACGGCGAGAGGAATCCATTTCGCAATCTGTTTGTCAGAGCCCAGCACTGAAATACTTCTCATGAAGATGGTGTGAAGAAGCAATGCAACTTCTCCTGACAGTGCCCTGTGGAGAAGGCACACAGGGTGTTTTTGTACATGGATGAAGTTCCAGGGATGTGATGAATGAGGCAGTGACACTGACATACTCACCAGACAGTGCCACCTGCAGCCTTTCGATTTCTGCATTGTCCTACCTTACCCAACATCCAGCATCAGTACAGTATTGCAGGAAGCAATACTGCATCAAAGCCAGTTTGGACAGGGCTTTGAGCAGCCTGATCTAGTGAAAGGTGTCTCTGCCCATGAATAAGCTTTAAGGTCCTTTTCCAACACAAACTATTTTATTATTCTATGAAAATACTCTTCCAAGCTGCTTTTATTCCTTCTTTCTTAACACAGTTTGCTTAAGTGTCACTAGCTAATTATTTCACTTGTTCTCAGAGGATTAGCAAATGCTAAGCTCCTGAAACATAGCCCAGCTCTGAAGCGCTTGTGGCTCCGATAGCTTCTAAGCCCTTTGTATCTTTATTTTACACCACAGGGTTTTTTCTCCTTGTTTATTTAAGTCACATTTTAAGCCTGAGCTAAAAAAACCACCACTCTACCCTAAAACCCCCAAACCTTGTCAACTCACTGTGGGACACATTGAAATGAATTACATACATGGGCATCTGAGACTTGGATTTCTTGAACATTCCCATTCTGGGGAAGTACCTCAGTATGTCCCTGCCCATGGCAGGGGGGTGGAACTAGATGATCTTAAGGTCCTTTCCAACCCTAACTATTCTATGATTCTATGTTGGGCTTGTTGCTGTACCATTCCCTGGGTGTTTGCTCTCACTGTCAGTGAACAATACCAGGGTTCACGGAGATTTGGCCTAACTTGAGATGGTTTTTTTTCCCTTGTGGAAAATACAAATACATCCTTATAATACCTGGTTTATTGTCTGTTTGGGTCCTTCACCATTGCCAGCTAATAGGGCTGCATACATCCTAAGATGCGCTATTCCAGAATCTGTGTATGGGAACTTGGTTACTGTAAGTTCTATGCTGTAAATCAGAAAACTTATTCATTTTAAGCCATCCTTTTTGTGTGCAAGAAATCCTAAGAAAATATGAGGAATATAGTCCCTTTTCCTGGGATTCCTCACAATAGGTTGAATCACCTTACAGATGTAAGTACATGTGCTCTCACATGTAAAAGTAAACGGCTCTGCTGTTCTCAGGAAGCTTGTACGATTGTTAGCACATTGCTTTACTGCAGTGCTCTAGTGAACATCTCATTCTAGATAGATATCCTTCATTGTTAACAAATGACTATGACCTTTCTTTTATCCTGGCCCTGAGAGAGAATCAGTCATGCTGAAAATGTGGGGGGAAAAATATGAACAAAGTAGTTGAAGGGAAATTGCTTTGATGAACAGCCCATCCAGAAATGATGCTGCTTTAACTGCAATTTTAAAGAGCTGTCTTTTATATGTGTGCAAGTAATTCACTGTTTGGCACCAGGAGGCACAAGGACTTTGCTAGTAAGAACCTGGTGCTCACCTGGTGTTTCATCAGGCTGCTGTGCTTTTAATCCAAGCAAAATGTGGTAGCTCAGGGCTGGTCCTGCCACAGCCCTTGGCATCAGGAGGCCTGATAAAAGCAAACCTATGGGAAACATGGGTGAGTTTTGTCAAGTCTTTCAAATCTGCTGTGATTGTTTTTTTCTGAGGAAGGAGCAGAAAGCTGCTTGTTACTGGGAATGGGGATCAGGTCCAAGAGCTCTCGATAGAAGCATTCCCCTTTTATCAGTCTCAGTAGCCAGCAAAGAGCTTAGCATAAAAAAAGTCAGTCTTCCATATAATGGGGAAAAAATTTTTAGCAAGGCCTGTGCACTTGCATTTTCTTACTGGGCGTGTAACCCCACCACTGTGCGTTGGTAACAGCAAGCCAGTAATACTTAGCAATGGGAGACAGAAGGGGAGATGAGCAACTAAGAGGTGGAGCTCAGCCTCATGCAAAGTGTTAATAAAAATGTTTTAAGGAAAGGATTGCAAGAAGAACTGTTTTATTCTCATGACCTACAAACTAAAGTTCGTGGGTTTTTCTTTCCTGTTTTTTCACTTACAATATAGTTTTTCTAGACAGAGACAATGTTGTCTTTAATTCATCTGGAAGTCAGCAATGTAATGGGAAGAGCAGCACTTCCAGTTCTGGTTATACATGTAAAAACATCTGAGGGGTGGTATCAGAGCTGTAGCACAAGTAAGGAACTTGCTGAAGTGGAAGTAGTATGTTGGGATGTGAACTGCTGTGATCTATCACACTGTATTGTACCTATGTGCTGCTCTTTCAGAAGTTTCCTGCTGTGTATCATCATTTTCCCTTCTCCTGAGCCTGCTGCTAAAGTAAAAACCTGCAGCATATTTGTATCAGAACCTTATCTGTCAGCTGCTGGTGTCTCCCAGCCTTTGCTAAAGCCTGTTCTTGTTGGCATACAAACCTTTTAACAAAAAAATATTTTTACATTAAAAAAGTACAAAACTACCTGTAAATGTACTTAAATTCAGGTCCGTTCTCAGTCCATCCCATCTCACGCATCTTTTTCTGGAGGTGAACAGCCTTTCTGACTGCAGCTTCATACTTCTCATTCTGGCTCTGGAAATACTGATTTTCTCTGCTAAATACAGGGTCACTTTCAATAGCTTCGACTGCAAAGCAACAAAGAAGAGTTAGCTCTCCTGGGGCTGGGGAGGTGCCAGCAGTGTGGGCAGGACTGGGGTGGTGGGTACCGATGCTGTATTATTTAGGGTGACTATAGGCAGGTTTTACTTTGCTATGCTGGCTCTGATTGCTGTCACACCTAACTCTGAAAGGCAGAGATCTGGGGAAGGAGCTGAGGAGGAGAACCCAGCAGGCCTGTGAGAGGAGTCTGTTGTGTGGAAACAGTGACCCTGCAGGGAAAGCACTGTCCCTGGTCAGGGTGTCAAAGGTGACTTTGTGCCTCAGGCAGGAAACAGGCGTGGATCCCTCTTGACGAGCAAGTTCTGGTGGCAGCAAGAGCTGTGTTTAGCTGGGTTTTGCCCAGCTCCAGCTCTGAGTGTCCTGCTCACACCAGTGCTTTGGCTGAGGGCTTTGTCAGTCCTTCACAACACTGTGAAGCAGCTCTTGGCCTCATTTAGGCTGTGAGGCCAAACACTCTCGCTATTTGCTTTGTGCCTTGAAACCTTGAGTCCACGCACATTTAAGGTTATACTGAGCTCCAGTTGCACTGTGAATTGTGCAGGCCCAGTGGTCTGTGAAATTTTCATTTGTTAAAGGTATAATATGGATGTAGTAATAGAGAAAAAAGAGGGAGTTACTCTTTTTTTCTCTATCTACCTATCACGAGTAAAAGCAGCTCAGTCTGCCTGAGCCAACCCACACAAGGAGCTCCCCACCTGAATGGGCCTAATGTGCTGAGGAAGGCTGTTGGCTCAGTTCATGTGTGGTGTGCATCACGGCACATCAGCACTAGCCCCTGCGTGCATCCCCATTGCAGAGATGCTCGCCTGTGTGACCCTCAGTCCTTGTATTCCAGTTCTACCAGTCTTAGCAAAGATACTGGGGATGGCAGCAGGGAAGGGACAGCAGGAGTGGCTTTGGAAGAGTTGTGATTTACAGTAACAGGGAACTCCATCTCCATGCTCCCACTTCATTAAGAGATGGGCAATAAGCAAATACCCAGGAGCACAAACCCCACCATGCTGCAAAGGAGGAGCAGAAACAGCAGGGATGTAGCCATGCCCTGGTCAAGTGCAGCCTCGTGATGATCACTCACCCACTGTCCTCCGTATCCGAGTGTTCTCTTCCCCTCCATCCAGCAGGGCTGTGAGCTTTTCCACGCTGAAGGAGGGTGTCTGCCTCTCACTGGCAAGGTCGAGATTCACACCACCAAGGGCTGAGCCCTGTGAGTATTTGCGGGTCTCCTGTGGAGCCATCCTGGAGGCTGCTCTGGAAAGGGATGGCAGCTCCTTAAGCGCTGGTACTGCTTCAGTGGGTGATTGATGGAAGCGCTGGGTACAGGGAGGAGTGGTTTTAGTAGGTTGGCTAAAGCGGTTGGCACCTGCACAGGGGTTGTGTGAATATTGAGGCACTGTCTTGTCCTCATTGCAGTAGTATGGACAATAAAAATCTAGGGTACTTCTAAGTGCTCCAAATGCAGGGTTTGTGATATCACTGTAAAACATAAAACCTTTTTCTTTCACCAGTCCACCCCAATATTTTATGAGAAGTCACTGCTGGACCGTCCCACAGCCACGTGCTAATGTTTAAGGGAGTTTCTGCCCTATGGGTGCGGAAGAGATTCCTGGACCTGTGCTCGCAGTCCGGGAAGCTCTGCCCGTGCTGCCTCGATCCTGCTTCCCATGGGGCTCAGCTTTACGTTACCTCCTAACCTTTTAATTCCCATGTTAGCAGGATTTGTTACAGGATGCTAACACAGTAGTGGTGTGCAGAAAACCAAGCAGATTTTCCCATTGAAGAGGCTGCCTCCCTTCCCTCGCTATTTTTAATAGGTAAGGAATTTAAACTCTGGAAACTCTTGTTCTTAATTCCTGTTTTTCTGTTGTTCAGAACTGATTTATTATACAGGGAAGGGGAAAAGCCTCAAAGCTCATTTCACAAGACTGGAGCAACACAGACCTACCCTTGAGCCGTCCCAGGAAGTGCCGGGCTCGGTACCGGAGCCCCGGAAGGATTCACCGTCAGCTCCCTCCTCCGTGAGGCTGCGTAAGGAAGACCCCCCCGTGTGTATCCGCTGTGTTCAGACACGAGCCCCCCGTGTTCCGTGCACGCTGCAGGGAGCCACGTGGGTGCTGCTTACCGGGGCGGGCCCTGCTCGCCAATGCCCCCACCGCAGGAACCTTGTCCCGGCGGAGCTTGACCCCTCCCGTGGGTGTTCCTGCACTTGTGCCGTGACCGCTGCCGGCCTGGGAGACTGCCGGGATTTTCCCGCAGGAAAACCCCGCAGCAAGCAGTGCTGAAGGGGCCGAAGCCTCTCTATTTAATAACAGGCCGTTTTCCTGACCTCCTGCCTGCACCTCTGCCTCCTTTTCTCCTATTATTTTTAATTTGTACTTCTGTTTTGTAGTCTGCTTGGGATGGAGGACAGCATCCTTTGGGTGTTCACCACTCCTTGCCTTTGGATTTGACTTGCTCAGGGTTTTCCCAGCTTAGTTATGGCGTTTTCCTAAGCCCTTTGTGCTTTTGGGTTTAAAAATCAGGAGGTTAGGGAATATGTATCACAGGCTGGGACATGCTGGGGGGCAGAGGAAGGTTGCCATGGGGTGCGTGCTGCTTTCATCTCTGTCTATCATGAATCTGTTGCATTATATCTTGGTGTTGCAGGAGCTGGCAACTCCTCCCACCTGGCTCCAGCAGGAGTGGAGTCCCTCCTGCCCACACTTTGCCAAGTCTGTGCTGCTGCTTCAGACCTGCTTGTCTCTCACTGTAAATAGCTTTGTCAGGGAAGGAGATGAAACAGCTGGGATTCACAGAACCATAGAGGTGCTTTAATGTAGGAACTTGAGCAAAGGATGGGAAATCAGATGTAGTTTTGCATATCTATCATTTTAAGCTTCAGCCTGAGTGAACCAAGGCCACAAAGAGCAGCAATAAATCAGAACACCTGACTAATGCAATGAGTGTGCTCATGGGCTTGGTGTGTTAGGGGTGAATCTGGTAGATTCACGCTGTGTGGCTCCATCACCCTGCCAGAGGAATAGGATGTCCTGTGGACATACTGCTTGGTATCCCATTCCGTGCTGCACAGCATCACACCCTATGGTGTCTCAGGGTTGTCAGCACTTGCGAAACAGTAGCTTCTTTTTGAAGTTTTCTCAGGACTTTCTCTATTTGCTCTGCTGTTTCCTTCTGCCAGAGTCAGAAGTGCTTTGCCTTGTGCTTCTTGAGTGCTTTTTTCCATTGCTAAGGCAGTAATGAATTAGACAGCAAAACATAAGGGCTCCCTGATAGGAAATTCCACTGCAGCAAACAGTCTACGAGCATTTCAGGAGTAAACACATAGGAAAAGAGACCTCAGCATCACCTGGATAAATTGCAAAGCTGGTTGCCAGACTCTGGCAGTAAGAAGAAATTCAGGCAATGGAGGAGTTTGTGCATAGATGAAAGGCAGTGTACTTTGAAGAGCAGAAATGAGTATTTCTTACTGTCTTCTGCAGGAGAACTGTCACAATATGAACAACTGCCTTTGACATCTGTGCATGCAAGGAGGTGCGTGGTTAGTGTTAAGCAGTCCTGGGGCATAGCCCATTAAAATCTCTCCAGCTGGGGCTGTGGAAGGTTGATAAAGCGCTTTACGTAAAGTCCTGTGTGGGTCTCACATCTTGCCAAAGGCCACGCTGTGCAGTGAAGAGCTTTACCTTTGTGTAGTTTATGCCAAGAAATGAAGTATGTAACCTGCTGTGGTAGGACAAAAAGTGAGGTATTGTTATAAGCAGCAACAGTGTGGGAAGATGTTTAGTCATGATCCCTTATCCCTAATGATGAGCTGACTGCCCACACCAGTGCCACAGGGTGTGGAGCATTGGGAATGCCATGTACCTCCCAGTGTGGCAATCCCTGCAGGTACCTAGTGTCAGAGAAATGTGTTTAGTGCCGCTAAAATGCTTTAAAAATATTAAACCCCAATGAAATATCAGGATTCCCGTTCAGTTCAAATCCAGATTTTTAAACTAAACCCGGGGCAGCATGCTGCCTTGGCTGTGTAGGTCATACCCTGCCAGGCAGTTGGGCATCTGCGGCATATAGAAATCAAATGTATGGGAAGTTTCAGTGCACGAAGCCTGGTTCTACAGTGTTTGTGCCCTTAAACTTCCAGCAAACTGAGGTGAAGTCTGGGGATGAGCAACGGGTGCAGCACTGGGACAGATGATGAAAAGAGTGTGTTGAGGGGTAGGCTAACACAGCACTAACAAAGGAGTTGCTGTTGGACTTCACTGATCTTTATGTTCAGTTTATTTGGCTCTTGTCTGCTTGCATCCTCAGAGCTGCTTCAGTTCCTTGTGGAAGAGAGCAAAATATACAATGATCGTTTAGTTTATTTCTTTACAAGTGCCCACACTAAACAGTGTCTGACATATAATTTCGTATAACTGTATAAACACCAACACAGAAAATTGACTATATACCACATAGACAACGTACATAGTGCAAAAAATTGTCTTCCATCAATACTCTGATAATCTGTATCTTCTGGATACACCACATTTATTCAGGAATGTTGTCATGGTTTGAGGCTCTTGCGGTGGGGACATAGGGAAGAATTCATTTAAGGAAAAAGAACACAGATGCCCCAAAATCTTCCTGGTGATGCCTACACTGATGATACCGCCTCCATGCTGCCATGAAGCCCAAGAGCATGGGTGAAGGTTGTACAAGCTCTTGTCTGGGTGCAGGTGGTTCCCAGTTCACAGGGGTGGAAGAGCTGTGTTGGAAGATGCTTGAGCAATAAAAGTCTCATTTCCCGTATGCTGTTATGGAGGGCTGAAGCCAGTTGTCATGGGTTCAGTGGCAGCAGTAATTTTTCTCCTTCATAGTAGCTGGCGCAGTACTGTGTTTTAGACTGGGAACAGCACTGATAACACCAGTGTTTATAGTTATGGTTTAGAATATTTTGGTCTGACCAAGGACTTTCTGAGCCTCATGCTCTGCCAGGGAGGAGAGCAAGCTGGGAGGAAGCAGAGACAGGACACCTGACCCAAACTGACCAAAGAGGTATTCCATACCACAGCATGTCATGCCCAGGGTGTAAAACTGAGGGCAGGTACCCACAGCTCGGTTGTCGAGTGGTGAGCGGTTGTGTCCTCTTCCCTTGTATTTCCCTGGTTATTGTTGTTATTGGTGGTAGCAGCGGTGATTTATGTTATACCTTAGTTACTGAACTGTTCTTATCTCAACCTGTGGGAGTTACATTCTTTTGGTTCTTCTCCCCATTTCCCCCTAACCCTAACCCCCCCCCCCCCAAAGTGTGGGGGAAGAAGGTGGGAGGAGCGAGTGGGCAGGCAGAGTGATTTACTGCTTGAACCACTCTGTGGGTGGCTGCTGGGGAATGCTCTTGGCTGCTGCGGAGCTCGGCTCGGCGGTGGGGCTTGCCATGTTGGCATGCTTATTGAGTGTGTTTTACTCACGGCTATTCCGTCTGGTCCCGAGAGTTATGCAGAGTCAGGTTTGGGCCTTGTCTAGGGTTAAATGATGATATAGGAGAGACTTTCCTGAGGCTGGATAGTCATGAGTGGCAGGGTGTGTGGGATAGTATGGGCAAGTATCTAGGCCAGTGGGCCCCTCCAGTGCTTTGGAACTTCACCATTGAACAAGTGCAAAATCCAGAAGAATTAGTAAAACACTTAAAGGAGGTGTGTTGTAGAGATGGACAAATCATGGCAACGTGCTGGGGCTCAGCCTATGCTTACAGAGCCCTGTTTAATGCCATCCAGCACCTTCAAAAGGGAAAAAATGTCCCTGGATCTGAGGGCAGAGTAACAGACAGCGCAGATACTCCAGCTCCAAGTACAGCAGCTACACCAGCCCCAGGGACAAGTACAGCAGCTACTCAAACTTCAACAGTAACAGTCAGTGCAGCTACTCCAGCTCCAAGTACAGCAGCTACCCACCACCAGCAACAAGTACAGCCACCACTCAAACCCCAGTGTCGAGTACAGCAGCTACCCAAACCGCAGTGATAATCACTGCAACTTGTTGAGGACTCCTGTACGGCTGCCTGCCATCTACGATGCTTTCCCCACAATGCGACAGGACCCATCAGTAAACAAGGCATACTGCTTTTCACTTTCTGACAGTTCATTATATGGTGGGGCTCTTCAGCACGCATCACCTCCTCCTCCTCTGGAGACATTCCAAAATCTTTGCCCTCTGGGCAGTCCATGATGACTTCTAGAACTCCTGGACAACTGGCTTAAACCACGCACCAGTGATGAAGTGCTGTGTGTCCTGCTGTGTGCCATGGTGCTGCCACAGCCTGCCCTGGCCCCATGGGAGCTGCCAGTGGCCAGTCTGGTGGGATGGTCAAGTGTGTGGACGTGTGGCTGGGTCCAGCTCACAGCCTGCAGGGTCCTGGTGAGCAGGGTCAGTGTTTTCTGCTGTCTCTTCAATGCTGTAAGGAAATCCTGTGGCTCTATTAGCTCAGTCTGTGTTAGGACAGTGTGACCTGATCTTCCCTTTCCTTTCTGGACATGCACTGAAAATGGCCCAGGCATCCCTTAGCAATGACTGACTGCACTGGAGTGCAGCCCCACTCTGTGCTTGGTGCATGTGACATCCTAGGGAAGCACCTTGATTATTATTATTTCCAGATAATGTTTTTATACTCAAGAAGATCACAGCAAGATGTTTTCAACCTTGTCAGTGCTGATCTGAGAGTTCATCTTACCCTTACACAATGGCTTCCATCCAATGATTTGCAAAAATGCCCCCCGCCCAGCGCAGGTGAGTTGATGACACTGATTTCACTGGTGCATGTGGAGTGACAGATAGCCTCTCCTGCAGTGTATTTCCATCTGTGGCAAAATTACACATTAATTTGCTGTATTTTTTTGAGCTCTTTGATCAAAGGGTTACTTAATCTCTGCTATAACTCCTCACAAAACCCCATCGCAGTAATTCTGGCTTGTGATTTAAGCTGATGTTATCTGTGGAGCATCATGCAGCATTCTTTACAGCTGTGTGCAAGCATCTTTAGCAACACACGTTTTTCTTGGAGAAATTTGGCCTTTTTCTTCCACCTGAAAAAATGGTTGATGCTGCTTCTTCCTCATTGATTTAGTCATAACCTATAAGAAAATCTTCAGAGTTAGAAGGGACATCATAGATCCTTTCAGATCTCGTTTCACCCCATACTGCCCATGTGCACTGGATGATGAGAAAGGGGCTTACAAACTACCTTACAGACAGTGCTGTGAGATGGGGCTCTCAAGGACTGAAACTGAGCTAAGGGCTCTTAGAGTTGCAAAAGCCCCATACTTTTATCACTGCTGTTGGCGCATGATGAGGCTCAGGTGTTTTTCTCAAGCTGCCAGGTTGAGCAGCATCCCTCTGAAATGAAACATCCCACTGGACCAGAGAGATTAGGGAATGGATTAATGACTTTTTAATAAATATATGGTAAATGCCCAGTTTCCCTTAATTACTTGTGTATACACTGAAGATGTGTAGATATTGTTTAACCAGGTGTTACCTTCCCAGCTACGTCCATTGAAGCTTGCCATTCAACAGCCAGTTTAAAGTTGCTGTTTAGGCTTTGAGTCAGGGGTGATGTGAGAAGCAAGAAGATGAGATATTCATGAAGGTGCAATTTTAGCTCTAGATGTGGATATCTCAGGGCATAACTGTGACAGGCTCTTTCCATACATGGTGCAAATGCACCCTCTATCTCATAGAACCACAGACTGTTTTGGATTGGAAGGGACCTCAAAGCTTATCCAGTTCCAACCCCCTGTCACAGGCCGGGACACCTTCCACTAGAGCAGGTTGTTCTAAGCCCTGTCCAACCTGGCTTTGAGCAACCTATCTCAGCTTTGCCATACCAGTAGCAAGATTTTTAGCTTTGTAAGGTGGCATCTGAAATGAGGCAACTCTGACCTCTGGAAAAGGGGGTAAGAAACACTGACAGTTTTGCCTCAGTATCTAATGCAGTCAGTAGCACCTCTCCATCACAGGATATGTTTTTGTGGGTTCCTATGGTAGCTCATGTCCAGCTGCTGGGTGAGGGGCTGGAGCTCAGTAGTTCAGGGGTAAGAAGCAGTTTGTCTGTCTGCTACATTCACAGGGATCTGCTGCCTGGTCACTGCACACTTCCATGTACACATATGCTGAAAACACCCAACCTTTGCTTTCTGCACAGAGCATTTGGCTCACACTTGGGACTTTGATGATATAGCGCTATGTATTTCCTGCCTGAGCGTGGAACTGCTTAAATAGCTCTTTTCTAACAGGTTTGAAATGCAGTTTAAGGGTGAAGAACAGTTGCACCTCCTGTGCTGCATTGATATGGGCACACAGAGATTAGCTTTTCTAATAATATGGGTGTGCTGCTGGGACACAGCCTTAGCCAGGCTTGACAGTGACCCTTGGGAGAGTCACTGCGGTCACCAGGGCTGTTCTCAGTAATGTACAGATTGTCCCTTTTAGTTATCACACCAGGTTTCCAGGGGGTTCCAGACCTGCAGCCACCCTCCTCTCACTCCATGCCTGGTGATCTTGCCTCCAGGAAGAAACAGAGATCACCCAACCCATTCCTCCACAGGCTTCCCTGGCTTAAACAGTTGCTGTGACTCTAGGGTTAGCCATGAGTTAGCTGCATGTTAGTGTGCACCCACAATCTGGGGGGGCGGGGGGGAAACAGCATTGTTTCTCTCTGCATCTCCTTGTGTGAGTACTTCAGTGAATACTGCACCTTTTCCACAGCCATACCTTGTGGCTGGGAAAACCTTTTTGTGCCTTCAACTGGAGCAAGTGTTAATAACCATAAGTAGCCCCAGAGATGTGGCTGTGAATGTCCACCATGTACAGAGGTGTCAGTGGGTGTGTGTTAGTGCCAGCCTTGGCAGGATAGGATCCCTGTTGAGTTTTGGCAGAAACTATGCTGCTTTCTCATCCCCAGTCACCATAGATGTTCTTCTCAGGTTTTCCTTGACTTTAATGAATTCTGGTGGATGGTCTTCCTGCTTCTCCTGCTCTTTCTCCAGCTGTAAGAATGAAGAGTCACTGTTATCTGTGCATTATTAAAGGACTGAAGTGCATTAGCTATATTAACACAGTAGGATTCATAATTGAGGGATGCCCAGATATTATGGCCCAAATTTGAAGTATAGAGTACATAGGTGCTCTCTTTTCCCAAATCATTACCCCAGAATCATGTTCACCCTGAATCTCCTTCTCTGATCCACTGAAACATTAATTAGTTTTCCTCCCGAGAGACTGTCTCCAGCAGAAAAGCAGGGGAGTGCTTCACTTCTGACCTGGCGTGGAGGAGGGCGGAGGAGGTTTGAACCCTTCCCAGCAAAGGAGGTCCTGTGTGCCTGGGAAAACCTCTCAGCATTAGGTTATAGTCTAAGGATAAGTCCTTACAGTGCTTCACCTTTATATGCAAAGTCTTTATGGATCTGTCCCTAAACCACCTAGTTTCATTTTCCTGGTTCTTCTCTAAAAGTGCTGGGCTTTGGTTTTTCAAGTCCTCTCCTCTTGCCTGATGTTATTGCAAGTGAGCTGTTGTGTCATTAAATAAACTAGTTTCATCCATTTGCAGTGCAAATACTGGATGGTAGGACAGGGAATGACTTTATTTTCAGCAGCAACAGCCCTGCTTGCTGCTTGCACTGGTTTGGGTAAGAGGGGCAGGGGCACGGCTCTGCTGCTTACAAACACCTCTGCTCAATATTGCTTTTCCCAGGCATATTTTTGGCCAGGGAACACACCAGGAACTGCTTCCAAAAGCAGCTTGGATGTGATTGCAGCAGCATTGCACCTTCCAGCGTTTCCGCAGCCTTTCACCCTTCACCCCAGGTTTCTGAGCACCCCTTGTGATGGGTGCAGAAAAGCACACCCCAAAGATACCACCTGGGACCTGGAGGAGATCCAGGGCAAGTGGTGTATGTGTGGGGTTCTGAGTGAGGTAGTACAAACAAGGTGGATCCCACTGTGAGGATGCAGGTGCTGCAGAATGGACTGTGTCTCCCCTTTTATGGAGGGGTGGCAAAACTATACCTCGGTTTGAGCCTCAGCCCACCCATCTCCTCTGTGTTCTGTGCCTTGTGCAGGATCATTAGGATAAGCCAAGGATGGCTTGAAAACTCAGTTCTACCTGGTCCAGCCTCTGGTGCCTCTTTAATAGCTCTTTTTTAAAAGGACACTGCAATTTCTTTGCCTCTTCCTCTTCCTTCTTCTTTCTGATGAACTGGTTTCGCCGTCGGTGCTCAAGCACCCGCTGCAGCTCTGGCTTACTCTCTGTGCTCAAACCTCTGCGAATAAAAAGCAGATCAATCAGGGCAAAAGAACTAACATCCTATGGGGTGTAGTCGGTGACAGCCCAGAAGCCCCAAAGCTCTTCTCAGTCCTAAACAAACATCAGGGACCTGGTCCACAAATCCATATGTCCTTACTCCTAGGATAGTTCCTATGGTTGCTTGCTTTGGGTGGGCAGAGCATTTGCTGTCCTCATACGCGGCCTGTGGTGCTGGAAGTCTTGCTAATGCCATTACATCGAGCTTTCAGGGTAGGGTGTGGAAATTGGACCTTCCCCGGCCCTTGCTGTTGCCAGTTTAACGATGTCAGTGACAGATGGAGCTGCGTTGAGGGCATGTTAAATGATGACGATTTTTTCCCACCAGCAGGGGTAGTCATTGATCTGCAGTAACCGTCGCGGCAGTTCCATTCCTCCCTTCTGCTTCCCAGCTTTGTTTCAGGGCTGAGTGCTCGTGATCCCCCTGATGACAGGGACAGTTTGGGTTAAGAGGCCAAAACGAAAACTCCTTTCCTGCTGGAAGCCAAAGCTTTTGCTCCTGGCTCCCCTTCAGCTGCCCAAGTATCCCAGAGGAAGTGGGGCTGCTCCGAAGCATCTCAGATGGATAGGGGCTGCTCCAAGCCCTGTTCTGTGAAAGATGGGATCAGAGGGTAGGAGATGTGGCAAGGACGTGCAGGCGAGGCATAAATACATGGTAAAGAGATGGAAGAAGCTCACTAAAAGTGATGGCTTTCTCCCCTGCTGAGCCCCAGCCAGAGAAAAACAAAACCTGAAGCTGCTGGGAAATTGAACATTTGCTGAATTCAGGGAAGACTTCACTGCAACTGCAACTTCACTGCAAAACAGATTATTATGAGGTGGTGAAGATTGCATTGACACGTCCATCTTCTGCAACAGCAGCTGGAATGTAAGTAATGGTGCAGGAAAATGTAGAACTGGAAGTAATTGACTGAAGTTGTATTTTTGAGGAGGAGGTGTTGGAGACCCTCACGCTCTTACATGTAAGGAGTGGGACCTGACCACTTTCATGGGCTGGGTTTAGCACTCATTAAAATCAATGGGCTGAGAGTATTTACAAGTCCTGTTGTAAAATGTGGGGTGTTTGGTGTTCCTGTGATGAAGGCCTGTTTTGAGGCGAGAAGGGGACTTACCCATTTTTATGCTAAGGGCATGTTCCAGCGGCATGTTTAGTGATACTTCTTATTGTAATCTGGGATTTTTGCTTTATGACAGGACAAAGTTCATGTCACATCAGTGAAAGCGGCCACATCATTGGCCCAAGGGGTTTCGTGGTGGTTTTTCAAGGCAAGAAGAACTTGGATGCTGCAGAAATACTTTTCCCAAGGCTTAAGAGAAGGCAAACCTGCCTTGGCTTACGGGAGACACAGCTTGCAGTGTTGCCTGTGGATTTGTTACTACTCTCTGATTTAGTCAGCCTATGTTGTTAGTACCCAGAGATGTTGACTAAGATAAGAGGGTTTTTTTTTTTTTTGCACAAAATGCTGATTTGAGTTGCTTCTCTCTTCTGCTTAAGGGGAAAAACCAATGGCAAAGCAGAAACAGAAGCAAGTCACAGATCCTTCTCTCTCCTCTTCTGCCCTCTCATCCTCTGTAGTAGCAGGAAGCAAAACTGGTGGATTTGAGAGTGACAAGAAACCAGCAATGATGGGTTATTGTTCACTGTGGGGTTTGTTTCACATATTTACTGAAGAATATTTTGGAGGCCAGTGCCAAAGTGGGTTTAAACTGATGTCTGAGATGTACAGGACTATAAGCAGAGGGGTCAGGAAGTGTAGGATGTCTGCAGCGTGGCAGCAGGTACAGAACTAGAATACAAAGTGATGAAGTGCTTTTTGTTTGGCAGTTTCAAGTTCAGCTCAGCCTGATGCCCATAGGATCTGTACCTCATCTGTCATCATTCCTCTCTGCTCCCTCCATTGCAGGGATTTCTTGAATCCACCATGCTCAAACTGAAGTAACTGATCTGTGAGATCACGGTCAGTGCTGGTGGGGGACCTTTACCCTGAGCAGCATCACCAGGCAGCAGATGGTCTCTCTCAAGCCAGTGTTTTTAAAATATCTGGTGATTTAGTTACCTCTGCCTTGATGTTGGAGAACAGCCTGGGTATGGGCCCTGTAATTCTTCTTATGTTGGGAAAGTTAAATCAGACCCAAGCCCAGGCAGTACCAGTATTGGTTAATGCACCCTGCTGCCAGGCTTGATTGTCTGCTGAGTTTAAATGTGTGTCTGGTTCTTGTGATGACTGTATCCTTTTGAAGGGGCTGTGCTTCTTTTTAGATGGCCTAAGTGCTATCATGTCATAGTGTTTCAGGGTGTTCAGAAAATGCCAATATATAGCCAGCAGATTTCTTGCTGTGCTTAAAAGCCTCTGAGCTGAATATACTTTTATTGCACTCACGTTCTAACATTTTCTGTATATGAGTGATGTGATTATAGGTTCTCAGTCACTGATGTAATTTTTCTGGTGTTGTATTTGTACCCCATAATACTTAAATTGGGGTGATGGGGTAAGAGGTCAGGAATGTGGATTCCAGCCTATCTTTACCTGTTGGAGTTTTAGGGAGACAGTGATTAGCTTCCTCTTTGTACAGATTATCTCACCCTCGAGTGTTCCTTTTTGATGTCTCCATCCAACCTGCACCTCTTACTGCCTCTGAGTTGACCTTAAAGTGCATAGGAATGCTGTATATTGCTGGGGGCTTGGCAAATCAGTGATGGAGACAGAAAAACCAGGACCAGGGAGAAAAAGTGGGATATCAAGAAAGTGACTGTAGGGATGCCTTGCATCTTCTGGTGCTTGGGGGATCCAGGTGGGTGGAAATAGCAAGCAGCTCCAAGAAGTGCTAGCTGGTGCTTAGGGCTGAGCAGGGGCTTTCCATTTTGCTTTTGGTTTGAAACAAACTGTCAGATAAAAGAAGAACAGGCTACAGCGAGTTCTACACTGTGTTTGGTTGCAAGTGGAAGGTTTTATTGTACCCTTCCAACTCACAGGCTGTCACTGGCACTTGAGCTCTGATGGCTCAGCACTCTCAGACCGCTCCAGCATCTCTTACCTTTTGTGGTTCATCAGCAGCTCTCTGTGCAGCTCTTGGTGGCTCTTCGAGGCTTTTATAGGATTTAGGAGCTTTTTAGGTTTGATGAGGTCTGGGTTTCCATCTATGTAGTCTGGGTGAGTCAGGATATTCCCACTGTCTGGTTGCTCCTGCTGTATTTCAGTGTATGTTGATGCTGGAAGAAAAGAGATGTTTGCATGAGAAGTCTCTCCCTGCTATGGTATGGGAATCCTCTGGAGTTCTCCTCCTCTGAGCAAGACAAGCAAGAGTATCTCTTGGATGGTGCCTGCTCTGCTGCTTGACACCCATGTCAGTGTCCACATGCACGTGCCTCCATGTGCTGCTGAGTGGTTTTTAGAGGTTTTAAAACATGTTCCCTTTGTATTGTTGATGAGATATTTATTAATTAGATCACTGAAATCACTTGCAAGCTGCTTGATTTAGTGCCTGTAGTGTTTAGTGCCAAGGATTAATTAATGCAATATAGGTCTAACTAACACTAGAACCAGCCAAGGATGTGGACTGTGCTGAGCTGCGGCTTTGGTCCTCCTGGCTAGGGCTGTTGGTTCCTTAGCACAAGGGGATGCTGTGGGTTTGAGGGCTTCCAAAACACGAGCCTGAAGAAGTGCTATTGTGTCTGAAACCTCTTCTCAAGGAAAGATTTTGCTGATATCCTGCTGGCCTAATAATCAGGATTGAGCCCAATGCTAAGAAAAGCATAATTTGCCCATGCAGTATGTGATTGTGCTGTAATAATTTGCATGATGTGGATGTAAGAACCAGAGCCCACTGTTTTGGAAGTGGTGGCAACTTGGATTTCAGGTAAACCGTGGGACGTGTTCACTTTGTATTTCTCAAGTGCTCTATATTTCCCCTTTACAAAAACCCCTATATAAAGTGAGTGCAAAGCACAAGTTATAAGACAAACAGCTGTGTCTTTAAATACAGAGCATAGTGGGGTTGCCAACAATTATTCAGTGTATGGTCTAAACAGGGTCTCAGAAAGAGCAATTTATGACTGACTTGAACAATTTAAAGTTTACCAGTAAGAACAAAAAGTCCCAGAAAAAGGGTATAGGCAGCTCCATGTCTGGTATCTTGCTATTACAGTATTTTTAGTGGGCCTAGTGTGAACCTATATGGGTTGGTGGAACAGCAAGGAAAACAGTTGATCAGTAATGTTGCCTTATTCCCTTATTGCAATCTGATGTATAAAAGGAATAAAGTCCTTTCTTTTAAAGCAGAAATCATTAAAACAGAAGGCGAGAGAAGGCAGGCTAGGTTATTCTTTTATAGTCAATAAGTACTTATTAAATGTGAAGTGGCTTGCAATCAAACAGAATTGTTTAAGGAATAATACTGCTGAAGAAATTACTCAGTATCAAAACTTCTCATTGAATGTTAATTTGAGCAGTGCCCTACTGCTTGGGGAGCAAAGGAAAACAAGTCAGAGCCCATTACATGAGTGTAATTGGAGTGAATAGTTCGGTACATATTTAAAGGGTGCTTGGAGCTGGAACCAGTGCTTTCTTATAGAATCATAGAATCATAGAATAGTTAGGGTTGGAAAGGACCTTAAAATCATCTAGTTCCAATCCCCCTGCCATGGGCAGGGAAACCTCCCACTAAAGCATGCCAACCAATCTGGCCTTGAACACCGCCAGCGATGGAGCATTCACAACTTCCCTGGGCAACCCATTCCAGTGCCTCACCACCCTTAC
>JASSUY010044902.1:0-11117 GCA_032466535.1 Forpus xanthops
CTGAGGAAGAAATTCTTTACTGTAAGGGTGGTGAGGCACTGGAATGGGTTTCCCAGGGAAGTTGTAAATGCTCCATCACTAGCAGTGTTCAGGGCTGGGTTGGACATAGCCTTGGGTGGCATGGTTTAGTGGGAGGTGTTCCTGCCCATGGCGGGAGTTGGAACTAGATGATCTTAAGGTCCTTTCTGACCCTAACTATGATTCTATGATGTGCAGTGTGCTCAGGATACTAGCGTACCAGTTCCGTAAGTCAGCAGCACCACCTTGTGTTTGACTGGCAAGGCAGGGAGTGTGGTGGTCTTTAATGTGGTAGCTGTAACCTGTAGAACTGGTGCATTAATCAGCTGTTGAATCATTGAACAGCCCATCAAAGCCACAGCTAGCTGTTTCACTTTTCTGTTCACTATTGAGGAATACCTCTTAATCTACTCCCTGGGAGCATCCTCATGTATTGACTTTTTATGCCTCACAACTAAATCAGAACTTCCGTGGTGTCCAAGTCTCTGGTGCACTCTCAGTTTATAGTTGCGCAGTTTGTGCATACCTTATTCTGAGAATATTGTGAATGATAACACAGAAATTTATTATCTTGATTGACCTTGTTGGTCTGTTTAAGTATCAGGGTTAAGTTTGTCCTTTGCTAAAAGTTCTCAGACAGACTCTAGCAAGTATAAAAGTACATTTGTGCTAGTCTTCTGGGCTTCATACTTAAAACTTTCCTAGTCCCCTGTGATGCTGGTGTAAACAGAGACTTTATGCCTAAAATACCAGGATATTAAGCGTGCTTCTTGGGTAAATGTGGAGGGAGTCTGGGGACCGTTACGTTTTTTTGGGTGCTAGTGCAATGGAATGTTGTAGCACTGTCTTAACAATAAAAGTGGGTTGTGGAGGACAAAAAATTACAAGTGAATGTGTTATGCAGGGGAATGTTGGTAAAATAATTACCTGTTGCATTTCTTACGTTCCTGAACAACCTTTAGCAAAATGCACATAAGGTCTCAAATTCCTTCTTTCATTAAATGAAACTTGCTTCTAAGCTGATCAGTCTTTCTGATGAAACGTTTGATAGATAGCTTTTACATTACAGATGCTAAATTGTCACATTCCAGTCACAGGTTGCCTGGTACTTTCAGCAGGTGGTTTTGTATTCATACATAGAAGTTGCACAACAATATGAGTAATGGGTGTCAAGGTTGTAGATTGGAATGTCCTTTATCCACTGTATAGAAATGTGGACTATTTTACTTTTTTGGTAAAGGTACCTATCTCTTCCTTGTAGGCTGTGAATTTAAGATTCTGTAGGTGGAAAGGTGCATGTACAGTTTTTTTTCTGACTCGCTGCAGTGTTTGTGGGGTTTTGTTTTGTTGGTTTTTTAAGACATTGGGAATCTCATTTTTAAAATCAAATATAGCTTTGGAAGTTCACCTTCAATTAGCTTCAAGTGGATATAGGCACTGCTAACATCTCATACTTTGGTTCTACTGCTACAAGCATGCTTCTCCGGAGTCATTTGTAGCTGCAAGAAGTGGTAATGTTGTTCCCCTTACCTATAGTTACTCATCCCACTGTTCATGTGTAGATTAAAACCTTTTATAGCATTGTATTAGTCATAATTTTAATAATTACTATGATTCCAGAGAACATTTTGGGAAGGCATTTAGTAATGCTACAGCTATTTGCAATTTCTTTGATTTTAAAACTTCTCTTGCTTCCCCTGGCCTTTCTTCAGGGCTAGCCTTTCTCTGAGCATACAAGGTCAAAAACTAACTACACGTACAAGTGGCCTTACGACTTTGTCTTTGAGGGGGTTGAGAAATATGATGCAAACAAACCAGGAGCATTCTTGCTTTTTCCTAACTTAAGGAAATGTCACTTATTCACAGCTGCTTCTTGTTTCTCTAGTCTGTACTTTTTCTTTCTTAAAATGTGTGTGTGTATAGGTATGTGTATTGTTTGTGTAAATATATGCATGTGGGAATGCTGCTAATACACAAAAGTTAGTATGTGTTTATGCCCACAAAGCGAAGGGCAAAGAACAGGTTGTAATGAATTCCTGTTTAATAATGCTTTACAAATCAGGAAATGGAGAAGGAGTCACTGTAGTTGGACAAAACATCAGTACTTCTTGTGTATTTCCTCATTGTCACTGATGGTGTCTAGGAAACAAAATTCTTCCAGGAAAACCTGTTCAAGAGACAAAAAAGCTGTTCTTTTTAGGAATGCATATTCTGGTGGCTGAGTCAGCTGTGGACTGTGGGTGCTGAACACAGAAGCACAGAAGGTTTTCTCCTTGGTTTTTTTTTTTTTTTTTTCTTTTTTTTTTAAATCCTGAAATATTGGCAGTGTGTGCTTTTATACCCTGCCTGGATTGCAAATGCAGGTATTTTGGGAGAGGTGAGGAGGTGCAATGGGACAAAATTGGAGTGGAGAGGAGGGGCCAGAATCCATTAAGGAGTGATGAAAGAAAATGTGACCAGTAAAGGAATTCAAATAGTTTTGGAGTCACATATGGCTGGAAGGACATGGAGGGAAAATGTTACCTTCTTCCTTAGGGGTCTGCAATTGAAGTTGGGATACTATCTGAGCAGAATTGTAGTATGACCTTGCCACAGCCCTTCTTACATGTTCATGAGAGCGTGTTTCTCCATCTGGGAATTAGGTGGTCGTACAATAGTAATAGATAGGATGACTTACATACTTGAAGAAAGGTTTGTGACATTAAACTTCTCATAGTTGGTGTAATACTTTTGCTATGAAATCTGCCTCAGCTGCACTTAATTTTCTTAGATGCTTAAGCTGTTTCATGGTACTGAGCGCAGTATTAAGACAAAGTAAAACTGGTACGGGTTTCTCATTGTTGGGGTGTTTGGTTTATTTACCTAGTAGCTTGCTTCTCTCTGCAGTTGTTGTGTTTTATTAGCTAAATACCTCAAAGCTGTAGTACTGTAACATAAACTCTGCTTGTTCCAAGATGCCTTACAAGCTGAAGTTTGCACTAGGCACTTGTACACTGGTTAAAATACTCAAAAGCTTGTGTTGTCTGGGTGTTCCTTCATTTTTATTAATTGAATTCAGGTGAAAATAGAGTAGTTGTTGGAATGGCCCTACAACAATCACCTAGTCCAACTTGCTGACCACTTATAAAATTAAAGCATGTTAAGGGTATTGTCCAAATGCCTTTTAAACACTGACAGGCTTGGGGCATCAAATACCTCTCTAGGAGGCCTCTTACAGTGTCTGACTCACCCTCTTGATGCAGAGATGCTTAATAATGTCCAGTCTAAATCTCCTCTGGTGCAGTTTTGAACCATTCTCATACATCTTGTCATTGGATCTCAGGGAGAACAGCTCAGCATATCCCTCTCCATTATAGGTGAGGCAGCACCAATGTTGAGCACAGGGGGATAATCGTCTCTTTTGACTGGCTGGTTACTCTGTTTGATGCTCCTCAGGATGCAGTTTGCCCTCTTGACTGACCAGTTATTCTGCTGGCACCTGCTGAGTCTGCTGCTGACCAGCACCCCAGATCCCCTTTTGCAGGGATGCTCATAAGTCGCTTCTCTTTATACTGAATACAATGTGGTATTTGGACTTGTTAAATTTCATGCCATTGATGATTTCCTGATGCTCCAGTCTGTTTAGATCCCCCTGCAAGGCATCATGTCCCTGAAGAGAACCAATGATATCTCCCAGGTTTGTATCATCAGTGGACTTTCTAATTATGCATTCAACTCCACAGAATGGCAGAGATATTTTACTGCCTGAACTGAGTTGGTACAGCTCAGTGACAGACATTTATGATCAAATTAGGTGCTGATAGGAAATAAAATAGGAGTAAGGAGTATGCATCTGGATTTGAAGATGAAAGCTTGAGATAAACTTGAAAAACAAATGTTAGCAAAATGTTAGCAAAAAGAAGTTAGAAAAATAAAAAGTGTGTCAAAGTGTACTTTAAGCAGAACATACAGGGGTTTTATCTATATGCTCTGAAATGACCTTTTCCATTTTGCTGATTAATAATAACTTCCATTAAATATGTGAAAATTATGGCTATAGTTTCATTGATAAATGTCTTTGTAAAAGGCTTGTATAAACTTTTTTTATGAACTGGTGCACAAGGAATTGCATCTCCTGTATACCTATCAGTAGCTGTCAATTCAGTGTCTAACTGAAGGGAGAACTGGAAGAGCTTCTAGGGTATTAAGATCATGTCATACCTTTTGAGGTAGCAGTATAATAATTTGAGATAAATATGCTTCTTTTATAAAATACAAAGTCATCAGAATTTTAATAGGATAAATACAATACTGTATCTTAAGTAATGAAGGAAACTTGGTGGTAACAGAACTTCCTTTGCACGTTTTGTTTTGTATAAATTGGAATAGAAGTTAGGTAGCTGTTGCCATGTCTGAACAGTTGGTGGCTCCAATGCTTTGCAGCTGTCACTACATAATGCCAAAACAAGTTAATTCAGCTCTAGCTGTATTGGATTAGCTCAAAGTGTAAAAACGAATCAGAAGCTTGGGAAACAGCCAAATGCTTCTGACTTGTGTTTTAAGACACTGTTTAAATACCCTTCATAGTTCTTAAATAAGCATAAACTCCAGTATTCCTGTCTAGCTTAAGATGAAGTATAAGGGACTCCTTTGCAAAGTGCCAGTCCAGAATTGGCAGCAGTAATCTTAAAACCAGCATAACTGATTTCTGCTTCGTGTTACTGAATTATACAGGCAAGACAGATGACAGCTCTTGTGACAAAAATATCTCCTGATAGCAGCTGTCCAGTACCTAAAGGAGATCTACAGGAAATCTGAAGAGGTTCTTTTTGCCAGAGCCTGTAATGGCTAGACAAAGGGTAATGGCTTTAAACAGAAAGAGGATAGATACATATTACATATAAGGAAAAAAATTATTTGCTATGAGGGTTGTGAGGCACTGAACAGGTTGCCCCAAGAATTTCTACATGCCCATCCCTGGAAGTGTTTACTCACATGCAATATATAGTTTCCATGAAATTCTTGTAATAGAATGGCTTACATACCTGAAGGAAGGTTTGTGACATGGAACTTCTCATAGTTGATGTAATATTTCTTCTTGCTGTAAAGTCTGCTGCCTCAGCTACACTTAATTTTCCTAGATGCTTGAGCTACTATTTCATGGTACTGAGTGAAATACTGTGTTAAGACAGAATAAAACTGATCTGTGTTTCTTGTTGCTGGGCTATGTGGTTGATTTACCTAGTAGCTTGCTTCTGTCTGCAGTTCAGTTGTGTTATATCTGCTAAATACTTCAAAACTGTAGTATATAAATTCAGCTTGTTCCAAGATTCTTTGCAAGCTGAAGTTCTGAAGCATGCTTTCAAGATGCTTTTTCAAAGCTACTTTGCAAGCTGAAGCATGAAATTCTTGTTAATGCTATTAACAAAATAGGAAAAATGTGCAATCCAGAGGTCCTAATTCAGGATATACCTTGAACTACAGTTGGTCAGGTCAGTAGCAGGGAGTAGTTTGGTTTCAGTTAGTAAAAGATTTTGTTCCGATGTAAGAACATGATTTCTTTTGGGTAGCACTTTTTTTTTGTTTGTTTTAAAGAGGATCTGTGCTTAACTGTTTGCATGCACTATTTCCATTTTTCTTTTTAATACAGAGTGGGATGTCCAGTTCAAGTCCAGCTTCATGAGTAGCTTCAGGGTGGCAGAATTCATGAAACATTATTGTGTAGTGGTTGGCTTTGGTATCCAGAGTAATCCAGTTTCCACTTGGATCATTTTCTGTAACTGAGGCATTTCTGATATTCCTGTAACACCAGAGAAATACCCATTAACAAGTTGCGTGCAGATAGGCATTTTAATTAAAAGTCGGTTTTCCAACCTCACATTTTTTGTT
Source organism: Forpus xanthops (assembly GCA_032466535.1). Taxonomy (NCBI): domain Eukaryota; kingdom Metazoa; phylum Chordata; class Aves; order Psittaciformes; family Psittacidae; genus Forpus; species Forpus xanthops. The sequence continues at coordinate 5,887 of JASSUY010044902.1, forward strand.
AAAATGTGAGGTTGGAAATTGACTTTTTGCATTGTGGATTTCACTACCAAATTCATAAGCATTTTGTGTGCTGATAGAAATTTCATCTTGCTAAAAATACAGTCATCTATAAAAAGAGCATGTGATGTAGTTAGGGAGGAGATTCAGCAGCCTTTAATAGGATGTTATGGCTGTATTTTGTGTATTTATAATTCAGGAAGAAATTGGCACTAGCACTTGAAATAATTGGTCATCTGTAGAAGGATATTTGAGGGCAGTACTCCTTCCTTCCAGTGCCCCACTTGGTAGGTTGAGGCTCCTGCAACTTCACAGTGCATGTTGAGATAACCTCAGAAACTATTGTATAGCTCTGTCACTTTAAAAATACATCAATATTGCATGTGTTTGCCTGGGAGAGGTATGGAAAATTTGAACCTCTATCAAGCAGCCAGTCACTTGCATCTTGCATGGTATGAAAGAATACTAGGGTGTCTGCATTCATTTTCTTTGACACTCATTTACTTAAGATGTGACCAAGTCACTGCTTTTGGTCTGAACTCAAGATCTACTAGGCGTTCTTTCACTCAGTTTTTTGGTTCAGGTGGGACCTAATGGTGAGGTAGGTTACCTGGCAGCATGTGGTCACTAATTTAAAATTAAGTGGCTGGGAGTGATTACTGAGTGATTACTTAAGCCCTTACTTACTTTTAGAGGTGCATAGGTTTGTTCTGATTCTTTAATTGCTAAAATCTGGATTTAATGCCAGGGAAGCATGCACCTATAACTGCCTGATTACATTGCATGGATTGGGAGCTGGAACTCAGTGCAGGAAAGTTAAGAAGAAATGAAGAGTTGATAACTAAGGCAGAACTCTGCACAGAATTTAATTTGAGAGCTGTGGCAGGATCATTTCCAGTTCCCTTCTGTAGACAATAAAACACACATTGAAGAACATGAGAGCTGAAGGAAAACAACACCAGCATGAGATGCAGCTACGGTTGTATCTCTCTGGGTAAAGTTTTTCTGTGAGGACTGAAACAAAGTACGTTCTGTTTAGGCACAAGTCATGTGATTCATATTTCTCAGGAATAGTTTTCAATGTGTTTTACCCACCAACAAAAAACTGAGAAGCTGGGGATCAAGTGCAGAGTTAAGAGTAAATGCTTCCCAAGTTGCAAGGGCATGAGGAATAGTAAGAGAAAGTGTGAGTAAAACCCTTTACAGTAAGAGTGACTGTGTATGTACTTACTGGACATACCTGCTGACTAAGGTGGTGCCTGGTCGTCTTGTTGAAAAAGCAAGTTTCTGGTTGCAGGGTCTCTTGGGGCATCATCTGTTCTGATGAAGTAAAAATGCTTTGAACGTCAGATACAGACTAAGGGAAATCAACTCGCGTCTGTAGTCATGATGGAACTTGTATTTGAGTTTGTAAAATTGAACAGCTGTCCCTTTGAGGCATGAAATGAAGTAAAATGATAAAAATATATACACCCCCATTCTGTGTTTAGAGATGACCAAACTTGTGCTGACCTTTTGTGGATTCTTTAAAGGAGAATTTTTAGCTATCTGCAGAAGTGTGGTAGTTTTTAATACTGATGATGCTGAACTGATACTGAGTAGATTTCTTTTATATTAAGATCAGGTTGCAGAACCGTATTTCTTCCAATTACACAACAGATATGTTCTCTGTGTTACATGCTAGTATTTTGTAAAGTTGCTGCTTTGTTGCAGTCTCTTCTGCTGCGTATTCCTTCTTAGATGTTCTTTCTGCTTAAGTCTTAATTCTACAGGCCCAAGTTAACAACCATGCAAGGAAGATAAGTGATATTAACAAAAAGAAAACAGAAGATTAAGGGTGTTCATCCATGAATATCTGAGAAAGTCTCCATGGAAACTGTGTACCTAGGAGCAAGAAGTACTTTTCAGAGTAAATTACTTGAATGCTCAGCTTTGCTCAAAGTATAAATTATTAAATAAATAAAAACTGTATGAAAACACATGCAATTACATTCTGAGTATACTACTCCAAAGTGAATTTTCGAACTTGGAATTGCTGTGAAAAACTAAGTTCCTTCTGTGCAGGCAGGATGCAACATCTGTGTTGTAAAAACCTTTTCTGTGTCGCTGTAAGGGGAAGGCAGTAGCACAAAGCTGTGAGCAATGTACCTTGGTGGCTGGGCAGGGTACCTTTGCCCTGCATGGGGTCCTTCTCTTGCAGCCGAGGGAGCACCTGGAGAAAGGGAGCCCGTTGCTGTAACTCTCTTGCCCTGTGTTTCCTATGGTTGAGGGTGGCAGTGCATGGGTTAGCTGCTGGAAATGACTTGTGGAGGCAGTCACTGCCCAGCATGAAGAGTGGGTACTGCTGTTAGCTGCTGGCTGCCTTGGCTGCCTGGGCACAAGCTGGCTCATGTTAAGCAGCTGTCAGTCAAGACCTCCAGGTTCTTTTCTGCTGAGCAACTTTCCAGGCACTCTTCCCCAAGCCTATAGCATTTCATGGGATTGTGTCCTAAATGCAGGACCCAGCACTTTGCCTTGTTGAACCTCATACCATTGGCCACAGCTCATTGGTGCAGCCTGTCCAGATCCCTATGTGGACCCTTTCTACCCTTCAGCAGATCAACACTTCTGGCCAACTTGGCATCATCTGCAGATTTACTGAGGGGGCACTCAATCCCTTTGTTCAGATGGTCACTGAGTATATTAAACAATACTAGCCCTAACACCAAGCCCTGAGCAATACCACTAGTGACTGCAAAGACAAGTTCAGAGAGCTTGAGTTGTTCAGCATGCAGAAGGTTCCAGGGAAACCTTGTTGCAGCTTTCGAGTACCTAAAGGGGGGGGGGGGGGGGCTACAAGAAATCTGGAGAGGGACTTTGTTTACAAGAGCATGTAGTGACAGGACAAGGGGAAATGGTATTAATCTGACAGGAGATTTAGGTTAAATACTAGGAAGAAGTTCTTTACTGTGAGAGTGGTGAGACACTAGCACAGGTTGCCCAGAGAAGCTGTGGCTGCTCCATCCCTGGAAGAGTTCAAGGCCAGGCTGGATGGGACTTGGAGCAACCTGGTCTAGTGGAAAGCAGCTTATAGCAAGTAGATTGGAAATATATAATCTTTAATGTCCCTTGGGGAAACAGCAAGTGAGGTTTATATTGGATTATGATCTTGGGGGTGGGAGTAAGCAATACTGGAGGAGTATGGTACTCCTCCCTGGACTGGAACTGCTTCAGCGTTTTCTTTCTCTTCTGTCCTTACTTGAGATCTCAACTGACTTTTCTTTGTAACTGCAAACATGAAACAAAGGGATGCTTTCTTGGTAAGGTTTTGTAAATATTTTAATTAAAATACAATTCCCCCTCCCCCCCCCCAGTGAATAAGTTCTCACCTGCACATCAGTTCAAACTTTTGTAATACTAGTATGGACTCTTTCAGCATTACAGTTAGCGGGCACTTTACTAGCTTAATTATCTCAATTTAAAATAGGAGGACTCTTTCTTTTAAATTTATTTAACATAATGACTGTGGAATAATAACTGAAGCAAAAGTTGGTGTGTTTTTTTTTTTTTTTTTCCCCACTGTGCTTTTGCTCTGATGTCAAGGATCCCTGCTCTGGTTAGAGCTGTATAAAAAGCGAAAGGATAGCATTAGAACCAAGAACCTGCAGACAGCATGTATTATACCAGAAATAGATGGGTTAAATTTGCTACTGAGACATGATGTGAACATACTAGTCAACACAACAGTTCTTAATTAAATACTTCCTTAATTGCTGTGGTATGTATAAAAGTAATAGTAAAAAGACTCACGGTGAAGAAAGCTTTGAAGAATTACTTAGAAAAATGCAGAAGCTTAATGGATTTTTGAACTGCTTTCAGATACATGAGACAAATAGGAGATAGCATGAGAGTATTTGATGACTTCAGAAGGTGAGGATGGAGACAGGTGCTGTAGTCCTCTGGGAGGGGAAACTTACTCCCCTGACATGGCAACAGTAAAAGGATATCTGGGGTGCTATAGGCTGATCACCTTCATCTCAATCCCTGGGAAGATGATAGAGCAAATAATTCTGGAAACCATTCTGAACAGGGTAGAAAGATGATTCAGAGTAGTCAACATTGATTTATAATGGAGAAATTAAGCTTGACCAACCTGACAGGACATGGGGTTAATGGGTTCAAACTTAAACAGGGGAAGGTTAGGTTAGATATAAGGAAGAAGTTCTTTACTGTGAGGGTTGTGAGGCACTGGAACAGGTTGCCCAAGGAAGTTGCGAATGCTCCACCCCTGGCAGTGTTCTGGGCCAGGTTGGATGGAGTCTTGGGTGACATGGTTTAGTTTGAGGTGTCCCTGGCCATGGCAGGGGGTTGGAACTAGATGATCTTAAGGTCCTTTCCAACCCTAACTATCCTATGATTCTATGATACGCAATCAAAGCAAAAAAACTTGAGTTTGACCCAACAAAGAATGAAAGAAAAGTGGATATGATCAAAGCAATAGGTCAGGAAGGGTTATTTTTGTAGGAGTTCTCTGAAAGGATGCAAACAGGGAAGATGGCACAGCCAGTAGGCACAAGATGGCAGTCCAAAGGAGAATGTCATCTGTGTACATGAGTAGGAAACTTAGTGCTATGTGCCAAAAATAATAGTTTTGGTTTAGCTTGATGTGATTAGAAGGCATGTGAGAGTATTTCAGGTAATACAGTGGCATTACTCATGATGATTAAGAAAATGATCAAAGGCAGGCATTGTAGAAGAATTATTCTTAAGTCATCTGCTGACAGCTGGATATTTACAAATATCCACCAAGGGAACATGTTAAAGCTTTGGTTAAGAAAATAGGTCTGAAGCCAATGTTAATGTTCTCTCATAAAGTTCATATATAGATAGTGCTTGGTGACAGCCAGCAGGTCTTCACTAGGGGGAAATCCTGCCTAACCAATTTGGTGACCTTCTGTGATGGGGCTACGGAACTGATGAACAGGGGTAGAGCAGTTGATGTTATCTACCTGGACTTGTGCAAATCGTTTGACACTGTCTCACATGACATCCTTGTCTCTAAGTTGGAGAGTCATCAATTGATAGGTGGACCACTTGGTGGATAAAGAAGTGCCTGGATGGCTGCTTGCGAAGAGTTGTGCTCAGTGGCTCAATGTCCAGCTGGAAACCAGTAACGAGTGGCATCCCTCAGGGATTGGTGTTGGGATCGGTCTTGTTCAACATCTTTGTCAGTGACATGGACAGTGGGATTGAGT
>JASSUY010044908.1:0-77741 GCA_032466535.1 Forpus xanthops
GCAGGGGGGTTGGAACTAGATGATCTTAAGGTCCTTTCCAACCCTAACTATTCTATGATTCTATGATTCTATGATTTAGCATGTGTGGATAAAGGCTTGTATAAATATGCTTCATTTGATGCACACTTTTCCTTACCAGGAGGGTGGAGGGTGTGGTGGGAGCAAACTATGCTTCTGTAAATCATTGTAATACTGGCATAATTTGGCATTTTATATGTCCTCATAAAAACTATCATTGATCCTGGTTTTGATATATAAATGGTTCCTGTGTGGACCAGGCTAGAGAGTCTGAAATCTGTTTGACCACAGATTAAGGCAAGAGTTGTAGTTCCTAATTCTCATTCATTATTCTCTGCACTGATGAACTTCAGATCTGTAGTCTGTGATACACAGCAGGAAACCACAGTATAACAAATGAACATGGATCAGCTGCTCCACAGTAAAATATGTGCATGTTTCTGCCGAGCAGTTTCTTATACTAATATAAGGAATATCACAACAGCCTCCCTTTCAATGAAATAGGGGTAAATTCTTCATTTTTGGTTAAGCAGGACCTCACTGTAGACATCTGCAGGTGGACAGTTGCATGAGAGCAGCTCATAGCACCAAGATAACCAACAGGAACTACTTCCTTTGTGATAATTTTTGTATGTGTCAAAAGGCTGCACTAAGCCATCTTTTACAAAAAAGTCACTACAACAGATCTTGTATGGTAGGACATTGCTATGTTCCTATGCGTACTTGGCTGTTCTGCCAACAAAATACAGCCTCATTAGGTGGGTTTGTAACAGGAAGAGACTCTATCCACTCTTTGAAGCTTTTACTATATTTAAAACCACACTTAAATGAAAATGCTGTATGATTTTTTTAGGTGAAATATTTCTTGACAACTGATGAATATTGTTTGTTAAATGTAATAGAAATAAGTGCTGGATTTACTTCAGGGCTTCTCAGAGATGGGACTTGGAAGACTGGCTCTGACTGGAAATAGAAGATGGGAACTTGTATGAAATAACCCTGGGAGCCACTATTATTTTGTCAGCAGTACTTTTGTTGACTGTATATTGGCAGCCTTTCAGTATCTGAAGGGGGCCTATATGGATGCTGGGGAGGGACTCTTCATGAGGGACTGTAGTGAGAGGACAGGGGGTAACGGGTTCAAACTTAAACAGGCAAAGTTTAGATTGGATATGAGGAAGGATTTCTTTACTGTAAGGTTGGTGAGACACTGCAATGGGTTGCCCAGGGGAGTTGTGAATGCTCCATCGCTGTCAGTGTTCAAGGCCAGGTTGGAAAGAGTCTTGGGTGGAATGGATTAGTGGGAGGTGTCCCTGCCCATGGCAGGGTGTTGAAACTAGATGATCTTAAGGTCCTTTCCAACCCTAACTATTCTATGATTCTACAATTCTATGAAAGTGATTTGATATGGACAAAAAAAAGGGTCAATCCTACTTTTTATCAGATTTGTATTTATACTTCTAGTGACAAAAGCAGGTTTCTGGTAATAACCCTCTGCAGCATATCCAGAATTCTCAGGAATTTTTTCTGTGCTGAAGGTGATAGTATATAAAAAGAAAAAAATGTACTTACTGTTTTACTCATTTTATTTAAAATATGATTATGTACTTTCTCTTATAAAAAATTATCACATTAAATCATTTGTCTTTGGAGAAAAGGCTGTAAATTTTTCTATGGCTTCAAGTAACTTCATAAAGAGCCATAGAACACATTAGCATTAAGTATTTAAGAAAACTTACCTGTTTCGTGCATTAGATAGGACAGGCCCACTGTACTTCGCAGCTCATTTCATCAAACAGTGATGTGGTTACAATCTTACACATTAAGAAGAGGTACATTAACCAAGATATATTTTTTCCACTCTCTAATTACTACTGACATATAATAAGACCCAGAATTGAACTAGATATCGAAGTTCTCACTTTGAATAAAGATGTCCTCTGGCATCTTTTTTTATTACATAATCATTATAATGCAGGGGGGAAAGGATGATAAAAGCTCTGGGCTACCTTTATGCTCTTCAAGCAGTGGAGATTAATTACTGCTGATGCAGCTGACAGGAAAGAATAGGAGTAGTAATGGTTTTCATTACCAAAACCTAATAGAGTGGTCAGGAAAGAAGGATACGTTGTGATCTTTTAACAATCTGAGATCAATTGATTGAAATGTTTCCATATTTTGTTGTTAGTCCAAGTGGAATCCAGAAAACCATCAAAATATGCAGCACAAAGACTCTAGTCTTGATATAATATCTGAAAAAGTGATTTAGACTGTAACTGGCTAAGGTGTAACTGACTATTCTGTGTGAATTCTGTGACTGTGGAACTGTATCCAGCATATGGTTTTAGGAGTCTTGACCATTACTCTTGTCAGTAATCTAAGCAAAGGACTACAAACATTTTATTTTGCAGGCCCAGATTTTCATACAAGTCATTGCACTGTTTTTATATCCAATAGAATGAAGCTGATTTATTCTATGAATTTTAATCTGTTCCTAATCCCATGAGGAAACATATCTGCAGCAAGAGGTTGATTATTTGGTCTTTTTTTAACCCTATTCCAAGGTGCCAAAATATGGTTTCATTGGAAGATTCCTAACATGTTATAGGTCTTATTTTATTTAAGTTACTTGCACTAGGGCAGCTACAGACTTATTTCATATACTTAATAAATAAAAATGTGTATCTGAGAAGTTACTATAGCATCTTCATGCACAGCCTTGCTTATAATTTGAGATCTACAGTAAACCAAATACATTTTTTCTTTATTTATGACTTTGTGAAAGATTGACTTTCTTCTTTGAAACAAAAGACAAACTGTATCAAGAGAACACAGATATTTATCCTTGTGAAAAACCTGTAAACCCAAGTCTGAGCAAATGGGCCAGAATCTTCATTGCCTTGCTCTGCTTGCTGTGTCAATGGAACATCATGAGGTTTAAATTACTAAAGTATGTTCTGCAGTTCCTTTGAGTCAACCTGTTCCGTGGTAGAGGTTCAGCTAGTCTGTATGGGATCATCTTCTGGCAAATCGTACCCTTTTGTGGTAGTGCACTGCCCGTGTAGATTCTCATAGCGCTGGTACAACAAGCTGAGATGAGTCACGTAAGAAGAGGTATAACCAAAACTATATCCCTGTTGCTGTGAGCAGATGTTGCATCTGGAAGTCCAAGTCAGGGCAAGGGCTGGAGCTGTTGAGACTTCCACTGAGGACCACAGTGAATCCTGCAGCCCCATGGTCAACTGTTAATTCATTTCTGCCACTGTGATTTAGTCACAGTGTTGATCTTGCTCTGCTGCAGAATCACTATGCAATTAGCATGGCAGTAGAAAATCTGGTTTTGCTTCCTGGTTTAAATCGGACAAGTTCACTAAAACAGAAATAGTTTAGTTATGATCATACAAAGCCCTTCTCTGGAAAGCAGTTATTTTCCTTTAGTGACTTCTGATGTGCTAACATTTTTACTAAGTGTTCGTGTTTTCTGTGTGTTCAGTTTATGCCGTCAAGGAAAGCAATTTGCTATAACGCTACTCAAGGCACCCATTAGTAGCAAACAGCAATCTGTGTTCTTAGAGAACCAAGGCTGTTATTCCACAAAAGGAGCCATTCAATTCTGCCTTAATCCTCTAACCAGTGAAGCTCATCTTCCAGGTGTTACTCCTGACTATTGTACTGATATTGGTTTCTCAAAAATGTTTAGAAATTTAGAGTCAAATTTAGATTGTTGTTGGTGATTTATTAAGAAAAATGCAATATTATGTATATCTATGTCAATGAATCTAAATTCTTAATTATTTGTTTTTGAGTTAACAGAAAAAATATTGCCATATGTCACATGGTATTGGTTTTAGTTGCATATTTTGATCATCTAAGTTGAAAGATGAGTGTTTAACTTAAACCCCTTGTTCCTAATCATTCAGGAAGTTTATTGCATTCTTTCATTGTTGTATCTTTGAAGCAGATGCCAATAACAGTGAATAGTGATACACATTTTTCTGACACTGATACTTTGAATGCATTAAATTCTGCAGCTCCATAGTCTGTGTTGTCAGTAGATATGTATGATCTGACTCAGGATCTGATCTGGCTGAATGGAATGATTCCACAGAAGTCCTTTGACTTAGGTAAAATATGTACTGTCATCTGTTGTATTGCCATTTCTATTTAATGATGCCTGCAGTGTGAGATATAATTAAAGCAAGTGTGATATTTAGAGAATAACTGAGAAAATTTTTGCAGCTATTGAAAATTTTGTCGGGTTAATTTTATTTTAAATCTCATTTTCACACAATGATTTCTTCTAATCTTCACCATCTGCATAACAAGTGTAATCAGCAAGCTGAAATTAGCATAGCTGCAACCTCTGCCCTTGAAATCAATCACAAATGAAACCTGAGAAGAGTGTGTTCTGGTGGGGAAATACAACTTCTGAAGAAATCCTTTCTTTTAAACTCTCCTCACCAAGGCAAAATATTATCTTTGCTTTAAAAAAAGTACAAATCAATGTATTTAAACAAATTTATAGTGAAATTCTATTTGTCTTCACCAGATCTTGAAGTCAAAACTGATTTAGAAACCTCCAACTTTCTTTTACAAGCAGCACATCAGCAGAGCACGTAGGATATGTATGGCAAATTTGAAAGACATTCTGTGCAAATATGTGACCCTCCAGAGCTTAACAGAAAGATAGCCTCTTAGGAACTAGCCACAGAACATTATTGGTGGGAGCATTTACAACATTATCCTGTAGTATTTGCCTGCAGTGTTGCTTTCTTCTTTCAACAGTTGATAAGAAAATGCTCATTAACCTTTAAGGAGAAAAATTGACTCAATGCAGAGGATTATTACAAATTCCACTATAAATATTTTTTACACACACCTTTGTCATTGTCTGTTGAAAAGTCTATTAACAGATGATGGTACTGACTCTTTGTCCAGTACTGTACTCACTAGGAAGTGCTTTCTGTTTGTGTAGATCAGGAGGCTGCTGGCAAATTTCCTTCCTATTAACTGTAGTTGAGTAATATTCTCTATGAAGGAAAGAATCAATGCAAATGGTAATCCTTCAAAACAGCTGAGACAGCGCTGCATACCAGAGGGCTGAAAAAATGGGAGTGAACATCCTCTGATTTATCAGTGAGATCTGTTCCTCCTGTGCAAGTACTTAATCTGCTGACAAGGAGATAAGGGACTTTGTACAGCTTAGAGACCAATCTAACATCACAAATATGACACAAATAAGTATATATATATACATGCCTTTGGAAGCAATTGTAATGCAACAAAATTAATATCTCCTCTGTCTCCAGTTCTGTGCATACAGTTGTAATAGTGCTGTAAGTTCCCGCATATAGAATCATAGAATAGTTAGGGTTGGAAAGGACCTTAAGGTCATCAAGTTCCAACCCCTCTGCTATGGGCAGGGACACCTCCCACTAAACCATGCCACCCAAGACTCTTTCCAACCTGGCCTTGAACACTGACAGCGATGGAGCATTCACAACTTCCCTGGACAACCCATTGCAGTGCCTCACCACCCTTACAGTAAAGAATTTCTTCCTCATATCCAATCTAAACTTTCTCTGTTTAAGTTTGAACCTGTTGTCCCTTGTCCTATCACTACAAACCCTAATGAAGAGTCCCTCCCCAGCATCATCAATATGTGTGGGAAGAAAATGCTGTTTTGCCATGTAAGAAACCTTGCATGATTGTTCACTCCCTGTTAAAGAAAACTGATGACCAAAAGTGGGTAAATCCATTTTTCTCCTAATCAAAGTTTACTGAAGTGCCCAATAGCCTACTTCATGAACTTCCCTATTGTATCCATTAGATAAAACCAGTAAACGTTATAAGAAATCAGTTGAAGAATGCTTCCTTTCCATCTGCAGACTCATCCATTGTGAATTGTTGATCGTTCTTTGTGCTACATGAAAGCTTCTCCTTTATTTTTTGATTTGGTGTGAAGTTATGAAACCCTGCATCGTTCAGGCTTACTCCTGCCAAGAACCAGCTATGAGAAATGTCAGTGATTAAAATGTGCACATTTTGTTTCCTAGTGATTACTTTGTTCTGATAACATTTTGAAAGCTTAATGAACTGCAGTACTTCCTATCCTAGTAACTAGCAGAGACTTAGAAATAGGAATTAAATATACTTCCAACAGAAAGTCCAGGTGAAGGCTGAATAAATAAAAATAAGGAGTTTACCAACTCCAACTGCAGTTTCTTCTATGTGAACTAACATTAGAGCATTGCTCAGTTGAAGTACCCAGGAAGTTAGATACCAGTCAACTTCTATCAGTAGAAGCAAAGTCCAATTCATAAAAAAATCCCTATATCCGCACCTATATGCCTATGGCCATGTGTTAGTGACTTATTAATTCGATTTGGGTTTTTGCAGATGTAACCTTGTTCTCAGCTGGAACACTGTCTCACTGCTTTCCTATCCTAAAGATAGGAAATCAGTGAGACAGTGGGAAGGCTAAGAGCAGGTTGAGACAGGGAGAAAGCATATCTCCATTTCTGCAAAGTGCTTTTCCACATCTCTTCTCCAATTCCCTACCACGGATCTGTTTTCACAAATTGTCACTCCTTCCATAACAAACAGAAGATGGGAGCCTGTGGACAATAGGGAATTGAAATGGTAATCAAGTTTATGAGTAAGTTTATATATCTGCAAGGCAAAGTTGTAGGAAAGACAGGATATTTTATTGGAATAATTCATATGGTTGGGAAAAACCTGACGAGCTTTTGGGCATATATGTCCTACTTCAGTTCTGTGGAATGTGTGCATTTTGTTAAATAATTTCTATTTACTGAAGTAGTGCTCACCATCCATGGTTAACTTAAACTTGCCTTTAGCAAAGAACATGAGTTCTTTTGAAATCAAACTTAGAAGAGTTGTATGGAAATTACTTTTCTTTTTAAAGTCTCTGAAAGGGAGGTAGAAGGTGAAGATTGCAGCTGAGTGGGTACTCTTCATGCATAGAGTACAGGCAGACTCTATGTACTCTGCAGTTTTTCTCCTACAGCCATAAGTATGCCTTAGTTTGCACATCCTGGAGCAACTTTTGAATATAAAGTTTGCTTCAAACAGCAGATTTCTCCACTGGGATTATTAGTAGGATGCCAGTTCTAACTGGAGTTTAGTAGCATTGTCAGTGATTCACTTTAGGACCATATTAAGGAGCTACAGCACTTCACATTGACCAGGAAACATGATCAGGTGGTAACCACTAGCAGCTATAGACCTGGGCCAAAGTCAAATCAATCACCTGAATGTGAAAGGCCATGTATCATATTCAGTGAGCCATTCTGTTACCTGAAACTGTGGACGTTGTGATCCAGAACGAAATTAAATAGAAACAGTCCAATGAATGCCCAGTTTTACTCAGTCATCCAAATATAATATTGCAGATATTATGGAGAGATAATCTGCGGTTGAGATCATTGTAACTGTTAACTTTCAGCCTTGCCACTGCTAGACATTCCTCTGGAAATGACTAAAAATACATAGGAAAGCATGATTTGAAAGACAACTACTTTTATTTAACTCCAGCCTGAAATACAAAGGAATTTATGATGTTTTTAAGTGTTTCATGTTATTTCTATAAAACGTGTTTGTTTCCATGAACAGGCATAAAATATATTCGCAAGGTGGTGTTGAAGAACTATTACAAATCTGGCTTGGTTCTTGGTTAGACAAAACATAACAGCATAATGGTGCAGTTTTCTGATCCGTTTTACTTTTTCTTCTTATATACCTGATGGCACACCTGGTCTTCACAAGTCAGTTCCTACAGTATTAAAATAATTAATTAGTAGAGTGGTACAAGTTATATTTTGCATACACAGTAGATCCTGCCAGAAGTCACTACTGAGCCACTGCAATAAAAGGATGGGTTTATGAAGAAGAGAACAAAAAGAATAGTATATTCTATGTAACCAAACAGCAGGCATGCACCACACGTTGCAGTAATTAGATTTTGACAGTTAAACTGAGCTTTAAGACGAATAAACATGAAAAATGCATAAAAATTGGTCTTTAATGCAAGACTTTCTCATGCTCTACTGTTATACTATAATAATTAATAATTCACATTACCTCACAATTATAAGAAGCTGTGAAACAAGGTGTTAAATAGAAAAGGAATGATGCTTTGAACAGATGACGACATTTGCTTCAGATACATGCCCAAACCATATTTCAGGGGGCAAACCAACACATTTTTGCCCAGTGTTGCAACTGACCTCTTAAAGGTTAGCACACATGCACATTGCAATGCAGTCAGTTTGGGTAGTCTTATCATTAGCCTGTGCCAAATCAGACTTCGAAGTGAGCTGCATCTGGCTTTTTGGCCAGCAATGCTGTTTCTGAAGACTTGTACAAATCTACTTGATCTTTCTGTTTCTGCCAGCCTTAGCCTGAATCCTGGCACCAACATGTAGAGCCTTTGTTAGGTCAGGTTTTGAATATGTGTTAAAATAGCATTGAAAAGGTGTACTGGATAGTTGGCTTTTAGTTAAGTGGCAGACAGTGTTCTTCCATTGGGTGCTTTGACCTTCCAAGCACGTAGACTTGAGGTAGTGTGCCTGGCCATACCAACTACTTGTAGGACACACTTAGGAGTAGGTATCTAGACGCAAATCAGGAGACAGATCAATGAGCTGTGCTCCATAATCTTTCTCCACCCAGCTATTGCAGCATCCGACATCATCATGCCCATTTCTTGATTGCTCTCCCAAGAAACTCTGGAATCATTATCATGTGTCTATACTTTTGAAATCTTTCTGGACTTCACTCCTTATTTCCTGCACAGGCTCTTCTGGCCTATCTTGGACGCACCTCATTTAGCTTTGGGCTCCAGCTTACTAATTCAGATGCATGAATGTTTTGCCTTTTTAATTGTACTAGCATACAATAATTGCAATGTAGCTTGTTTGCAGGATCCTCTTGAATACCGAGCGTTTTCTGATCTGTATTACAGAGCTGTATGCTAAAATCATGCTTCTTCCAGAATAGAAACGGTATATTTCTTGCAATCTGTCCTATACTGTTTGGGTTTTTTTGGGTTTTGATGTTGGGTTTATTTTTCCTACCACTGATGATAAAAGTATGAACTGATGTTAGAAGTGCAATGTGACAAGAAGGGTTAATATCTGAAGGGCAGCAGACTGCAGAAAAAAAACCCTCTGAAGGGTTATGACTTAATTGGGAGCAAGTGGAAAGAAATTGATCATTCCTGAGTTGTAGCAGAGAGGGAATTTCCTCAGAGCTCAGTAACAGGAGCTGTCTAAATAAAGACCATTCAAACTAGAAAAAGTAGCAAACCCCTTGAAATGGAAAACTGCATTTTGTTGCAGTGTCAGTTATGTACAATGTAATCTATATAGCAGCCCTTACCAGATGCAGTAGGTCTCCTTCAATCCAGTGCTTCCAGCCCCTGTTTTTCTTTTCACCTTTCTGAACACACACCAGTTTGTCACCATCCCAGGTCACTAGTGTCTGCAAGAATCAGATTATTAACTCAGATATGTTATCAATAAGTTTATGAATACATGACAATAAGCTCAATCAAACAATGAGAAGATACAATTCCCTACCATTCCCCACCTTCCTCCTAAAAAACCCCCAAAGCAGATATTCAACCAAAACCCAAATGCATTCAAGATGACAACAGGATTTTGATGTGAAGGTTTTACAGTACTTTGTTGTCATTTCCATGCATTTCTTCACATACATGAGAATAAAGTGTTCCTACTAACTAGTGACTTGCTGGGTGAATTAACATTTATTCCGTGAATGCAAATTGTATTTTTATTTTCTTGCCATTTAAAGCCATTAATGAAAAGATTAGAAGGCTTGATGAGTGAAGACATGAGGGGCTTATACCAACTAGTGCAGTGCTAATACCTTTTCTAGCTCTGCATCAAATAATAATCGGAAGTGTATGTTAATATAATCTCATACAGTAAATTTATTTATATATTGTCATGCACTTTCACAAATGACCTTTAAAGAGGAACAGCCATAAGCTGGACAACATGCTCTAGCTGACCCTGCTTGAGCAGACTAGGTGATGTCAAGAAGTCCCTTCCATCCTCAGCCATTTCATGATTTGGTGTGGTTCAGTCTATCACTAATAAACAGGATAGTGGGCATGCTGATTCTTTTCCAGGAGCAGGATGACCATATCTGTAAGAAAAAGTTCTCTTTACAGGCTAAATTATCTACTTAGATAAAGTAGAGTCCATTCAAAGCAACTTTGTTTGAGTTGTTCTAGATTTGAGCCATTGCACTGTGGGGAGGCGTTTAACTGTCTCACAGGCAAATCCTCATCAGAGACCAGTTACAATCAGTGGAAGTTCAGTTATTAAAAAGCTCTCTGAGTACTGGGAGCTTAATTTATTTGCTAGTTCAGCAGTGGGAGATTTATTTCTCTTTTGAGGGAGCTTTCTATTAATAACAAGACAAAACTCATTCCATTTCAGTTAACTTCTTTCTTATTTACAGAGTTTTTAAGCTACATGCTCTTTAAATTACCCATGCCCTCTTTACATTTAAATGTTGCCTAGCAGTTTTATTACCTGCATCTACTTTCAATGTGTCTGAGGCATTGTTTTGTTAAGAAAATGACCAGAAAATTCTTTTATAGCAGTCCAGAGAATAATGGCGTGCCTCTCTTCCTTGTGCCCCTCTCCTCTTGTTAGAAACAAGTAACATGATTTGTTTAGGAGAGAATCTTAGGCAAAAATGGTAAAACCAAGTAGGGCTATAAATGTCCAAGCTGTGTTTCCATCCTTCTCTTCCAAATATCTGATAATGAAGAGGAAAGTCTGCAAATGAAATCATTTTGCACAGAAAGGCAATGGCTTTGATAGTGGTGAAGAGCCCTGGAGTCTGTGGGTTTAAGGAGTGGTGCAACTAATGGGTCCTTAGATCCTTAGTAATGCCTTCAAATGATCTAAAGAGATGTGAGAGTAATGGTCTGTCATAAAAGCACAAGGTCTTTCACAAGAATTTGTCCTTCCCAATGGAAAAGAATGGGTCATACAATTTGGTGACTTGCAGTGCTGTGAATGAGAAGTAATTTAGAAGAAGTAGTAGGAATTACACTGCACCAAGTTTGAGAATAAAAAGTGATCCGCTGTGAATAAACAATGTCTTCTGTTTATTTGTGCCACTCTAGTGAAGGACCATGTGAGTTCAAATGTAAACATGTCCTGCATGCTGCCACTTTCCTGTGGCAACTGCCAAAACGAAACAGTTCTTGTTGACAGTAAGCTTTGATACCAGCATCTCAGAGTTTGGCAACAAGTTCCAAAGCCTTGTTTATTGAGAAAACATTGATGGAAAAGACAGCATATGGCTGAAGAAGAACAAGAGAGCTGAATTTAGTGGAAGAATAAAACTGCAGTAATTGGCAGAGGAGTTGGTAGAGGTAGATTCAGTGAGTGATGGCAAAGACAGGCAGGTGACACAAGATTTGCAAGACTATGGAAATTAAAGATCTACCTTTGAAAATCCTCTAAGTATTTTAGGGGTGACAGGAGAGTAAATCAGAAGCAGTATTGATACAGAAATTTGACTAACACACAATATGGTCGTTGATCCAAATGTTACTTCTCTGCATATCTCAAAGGTGATCTCAAAAGTTTCCTGAAGGAGTTTTGAGCTCAGGTTACTCCTATAATCCTAAAGATATTAAAGCATGCACTACTGGGCCTCCTTGCCTGTCTGCCACTGCCAGTACACCTGCAACCAGTATCAGTGGTAGCTTTGGCTTACATTTTGGTCTTGTCCCTTCCCAGCGCTCCCTTCAGGTTAATAGCTGAGAGTGGGTTTATTTTTAACAGTGTCCAACTGTTAAACTGTCCAGCTGAGGCTGAGCAGGCTCAGATGGAAAACACAGTGTGAACCTTGCCACTCAGAACTGAAAATTTACACTGCGTGGCAGGAGGTCCTCAATTCAAACAGATGGATTTATAGTTTCACGAAGGAAGATAAATAGGTCAAAATACAGTTTTGCTACTTTCTAAATGAATAAGGGTGTATCATAAAAAAGCTGGAAAAGTCTCCTACTAGAAAAACATGTAATTAACGATTGTCCTCACGTAGCTGAGCAACTATCCTGATTTGCATGTGTAATAAATTCTTGTAGCAGGGAAGAAAACTGTCTCAAGTTGCAAATTATTTCTGTTTCATAAAAATCCCCTGATGTTTATAAATATTGTGGTTTTTTTTTCTTTTTCCATGTATTCAGCTGATTTTTGGAACTGCTCCCTCCTGGTGCTGTCTGTAGTGCAAACAGATAACAGGCACTAAACTTTTACCTTTACCACTCTGTTATCCAGGCCTTTGGTGTGCTCTTCAAACTCCACTCCCACAGTGTAATTCAGTTCATAGTTTCTGAAAGTGCTGAGTGTTTTTGTTTTGAAGTTATCACCATCCTGAACAATCTCCTTTGTTTGTTTCAAGTGTTTTGCAATCTTACGAGTTGCAAAATCAATATCTGCCATAAAAAGGAGAAGAGAGTATCACAGTGAAAAGTCCCATATTTGCTACCAAAAATAAAGCCCCACAACACTTATATTCATACATAATAAAAACCTCAACACATTTGATGTGGAACGGAGTTCCACAAACAATGCTTTTACCTGCAACATTATGTAGAGAAAAGGATCACTCCAAATAAAAATAATCCTGTGTTTGTGAGTAGGCATTCAACTTGAGCACCTTCCACTGATTATAAATTTACTTATTAGCAGGATATCGGTGGGAATGTTGTGAGCTGAGTTACAACATGCAACCAGTAGTGAATCCTAAATCTCCACTTTTTTGAGGATGTGCAACAGTTGCAAAGACTTGCCTTTTTGGCTGTGAGACGCCAGGAGTGCTATTATCACTTTATGCCTGGTAGCCATTCACTTCTCTAAGCATGTAGTGTAAGTCATGTAGCACCTCACATGTGAGGGTGCTGGTGTGTGTCCTGCAGGGTTACAAATGTTGGCCGACCCCAAAAGAAGAATCTCAAAATTATGTTCTTTTTCAGAAAACAAGCATGTTAGAATGAGTATGTAACCAAGGGGATTTTGGCATAGAATCATAGAATGGTCGGGGTTGGAAAGGACCTTAAGATTCAGTCCCCTGCCATGTGCAGGGACACCTCACACTAGACCATGTTGCCCAAGGCTCTGTCCAACCTGGCCTTGAACACTGCCAAGGATGGAGCATTCACACGTCTTTGGGCAGCTCTATCAGTAAAGAACTTCTTCCTTATATCTAACCTGAACTTCCCATTTTAGTTTGGACCCATTGCCCCTTGTCCTATCATTACAGACCCTGATGATGAGTCCCTCTCCAGTACCTTTATAAATTAATTAATTTATTAATTAATTAAAAATATTGAAAATTATTCAAATGAATAAAAATAAGCAATGAAGTAAACATATGACTTATCCACTATTATTAGACAGCAGACGCAGAGATGAGGTGTAGTCTAGATGTTAAAGGGTGACAAATTAAAAGCTGAGAGTAAAAAAATCATCTAAGTACAGCATTTGATAGTTCCTATTTAATATTCTGGCACCATTTTATGCAGAACTGATCTCCTTAACATCCTAATTTAGTTCATGAAGAAGACTAACGTTAGAATGTAAACAACTGCTTGCAACTGAATGCAATGAAAGTTTCCAAAAGGAGAATATATATTACTATGATGACAGTTTGCCCCAGACAATCCACCTAATGCCAGCTGCATTACCATCTGCAATAAATATTTCTGACCAGCTGGCAGTGAATCTTGTTATGGTGCTATATGCAAATGAAACAATCTCACATGCTTCTGCAGGAGATTGAAAGCTGCTTTTGATTTGTTAGCCATCCTTTAGTGGTTTTCCATGCGAGTTTAATCATTGTCAGCTCAGCAGAGCCACATACTAATGGAGCCCTTTTTTGAGGGGGTAGATTCATTATACTACTTGTGAAGTACTAATCGAGATGAGTACAAGGATTGGCTTGAAACAAATTATTACTTTTTAACATGGGGAATAATGTTCTTGTTCAATATTTATATTCAAGACTTCTTGGGTATATTTTATCTGTTGGGGTGGATTAGCGGTATCTCTGGGTCTGATTTATAGCCAGGTATCATAAAATCTAGTTCTATCTGAGGAAAAAAATTGTCTAGACTTCCAAAGGAATGCTAGTTCTGACTAATATATTTGTCTTGTAGCTCCTGGAGAAAAATCAGGGGAGGTTTTATTAAAGCTTGGTTTTCATAACTGCATTTTGAACAATACAAGCAATAAAAATGATATGTTGTTCTATTCTAGTAGATTAAAATACTTTGTAACATGTTTATGATGAAATCAAAGTTTCTGTCTTAAAGGGCAAAAGTATTCTTTAATTAAAGTATAGAAATGCATCTGCATTAATTAAAAGGATGGATGAATTTCAACAAACCAAAATCACATTGTGCCTTGAACCTGAGCATTTTAATGCTTAAAGTATCAACCTCATGTATATTGTGAGAAACAGAGCAGAAGAATATCTTTTCACCCTTTCCATGTAATTTCCTTCTATTCAGAGAATCACCAGTAGCCAAATGCATCTCTGCATTGATTGTAGTGGTGGGTTTTTTCTTGCAGTATTTGATTTGTATAACTTAGCATGTGTATGCAAAAACCCCCATCATGTACTTAGCAAGGGTCAGCTCCAGACAACTTCTCATCCATGTATAAATCTAACTCCCCTCTTTTTTTGCTGGTTTTCGAGCACAGCTGTATTACTGCAGTGGTGGAAAGGTGGTAACTGTTCTTCCAGTGCCAATCCAGATTGTATTGAAGAAATTCTTGAGAAATGGTGTTGTTTTCTATTATTTCTTCTTTTAGGCAAGTCAAAGGTCTACAACTTTGCTAACCTAAGTAGAGGAAGGATTTCCTGCACACTGCTTAGATAATCATAATGACCCGGAGCAAAAAGTTTATGCCTTTATGGGAACAAAAATGCTTAAAAGGCATTTTATATTGAAAATAATAAGTGCACCACAACAAAACATCTCTCCAAAAATCAGCTCAGTCATTACAAAAATTGAGTCTATTAGTGTGGGGAAAAATTAATCTACAACAACAGAAACTTGATATGAACAGACATGAACTTGCATTCAGTTAACAATATACTAGCATCTACAAGCAATATCCTATACAATGAATACACAAACTGTAGCTATCAGGCCTCTAATGCTAAAGAGGCTGACAGAGTAGAAATATAAGTTGCCTGAAGAATAGCACATCTTTTTTTGTATGTAAACATACATAGTCATCAATGATGGTCCTAGCCAAGTGAAATTAAGCTTAGTTAACCATGCAAACCTATCTTTAAGAACTCCTGTGACCTAAGCCTCCTTGCTGTGTATGAACTCCCACAGAAGTTGTCAGAAATATCTGCTCATGCATCTTTAATTCTTTTTAAAGGCTTTTTCACCTTTATCATCAGACTGGTACTTAGTTACTACTTCAAAGCATTAATTACTGAACACTATTGTTACTTTAGAGATATAGAATATCCCATCTTTAACAGAGCCAAGCAGGTTGTTAATAAGTATATATCAGGAGTAAAAAATATTTAAATCTACAATTTCTATCTCTGAAGTATCTGTATCTGGGTTTTTTTTTTCCCCATCTATACCTGGCTTTTCATTCATCTAAATAATGCCTAATATATTTGGCTACAACCCTTCTCTTGCTTATATACTTAGATCACTGTAATTATAAGTACATTACCTTTCTTAACTTTTAATGTGATTCCAGAAACCCTTACATCACAATGTGCATTACAGAAATAGTCTCATTAATTTTTAGGAGGATTTTACTTATAATGGAAACATTTTCTCTTTTTATAGTTAATATTTTTTCATTTACCTAAGGCGACCATGTAGCCTTCAAAGTTTTCATTGCTTTCCATTTCCCACGTCCCATTGTAATCAGCAGGCATGGTGGCAAGAGCTGAAAACCAACTGCAGATCAAAAGGTGAAGCTAGAAACAGGATCTGTTAAGAGGATGTTTTATAAACCTTTTCATATCTTCTGTTTTTAATAAGGTTTATGGTTTTGTAGATAATACAGTTTAAGGGTCAGGGTGACAACCCCAGAAAACTTTGCCTCCATTAACAAAGTTCACTTGAACAGCTGGCAGATGCGGAACACTCTCTGAAATATGTAGTCATACAGGATATGATTTTACAGTGACCTTTGTAAAGAACCACTAGCTATTATGGGATACCTTTGAAATATAGTGAACAGAGTGGCAAATTATACAACCCAGTTAAAGTTTCCAAGGTGAATTCTCTTTGAGTTCTTTTCTGTGTCACATTTCCCTATGAAGAACCAGTCTTACAGAGCTGACATTCCCAGAACTCCCATTTAAATTTAATGGAGGTCTTGAAAGTGAACAAATGCAAGGCAAGGCAGAAAAAGGGAATATTTCTGTTGAAAATAGTTTAGTTTCCTTCTGATTTTCAAAATATCTGCATATCAATAGCTGCATTTTTGTTTTAATTTATCAACTAGTTTAGCAAATGTTTAGTAAATCAAAATCAGTCATAATTATATCAGTGCTACCCTAAAAAGGATACGGTAATTATTCCTAAACATGGCAGTTTGTGTTAGAGAGGTATTTTTCATCCAGCAGCATTACATTTTTGTGTGAAAAGGAGATTTCAGTTGTGCAAATAATTACATTCAGAATGTGTCTGAATGGAGAATTTGAATGTGTATTAGAACTTTACCAGAATTTTAAGTAAGTACTAAAGGCAAATTAATATAAGTTAAGGTTTTAAATTCTTTGGCTTTCATTAGCCAAGATAACTTATAGAAGTGGTCAGGAGTCCAAAACTCACAGATTTTCCTTTCTCTTCTTTCTCTCTCTTTTTTAGGGGGGATATTATAGAAAACTTTACCAGAAAAGTATTCAAGTCTTAAACTCCAACTCAGAAATAAGTAAATTGAGTTACTGATTTTACGATATCTTCTTTACACTTTCATTTTAAAAAAACATTAATGCAAAATTCCATAAATGCTGAAAAAAGGGATTAAAAAAAACAAATAACAAGCCACTAAAAAAGTTGAGAGTTTCTGGGAGCTGAGTTCTTCAAATATCTTTGTGTGACACTTAAGGAGCTAATTTAAGACGAGGAAAAGAAGTATCCTGATCTATACCTATAAGACATATTAAGAGGGATTTCAATCATATATGAGACAAAGTTTCAAGGAAATGCAGTGACTGTTAATGTTAGATGAATTTCTTTGTAGTGTACATAGGAAGATACCTGCATCCTTACCTGTATAGTTCGTCTATAGACCAGGGAAATTCATAATCACTGAAATCTTTAAATAGGTAGAGGTTGGCTTGCTCAAACACATGCCTTATTTCAAGCACAATTTATTTGGCTGGACACATCTACTTTCATATTTGCTTCCACTATAAGAATTTCTAGATGGAACACTATGTGTGATGTTATGTTGAAAGGGAAATTTGAAAATCTTTGTGCTTAAAACATTGCTCTGTAATGATATTATGTGGTACTTAAGCAATGTTTGATTTTACATATCATTGTGTACTTCCTTTCTCAGCCTCCACATTAATGTATACATTCTTATTATTTATACATTTTATGTATTTGCTAAAAGATTCTATAAAAGGGGAAAAAAAAAGATGCTATTGCTCAAGTCAACCCCTCACAACCACTCAAATTAAGCAGTATAAGCAACAACACTTCCCTTGTGTACACATATAATCCTTAAGTGCATTATCACACTGGTTTTCCAACTGGAAGTTATTCTCTCCTTCAGTGTACTAAAGGGATGATGTCCAGTTTATGAGCAGGTACTCAGTGTTTTACCTTGTATCTTCAAATGCCTAGTGGTAGATTTATGAAGAACGGATCAGGCTGACTGCCTACAATCACCTTCTAAAATCACAGCATATGCTACAAGCTCACAGTGAGACATTTTATATGCTCATTGGTTTTGGATCTAAAGTATTTTGCTTTGTATATGTGACTCAGTTTGCTAAGATATGGAAGTGACTGAAGCTGTATCTTGTGATGATCAACAATTAACACCCATTAAGAACTAGCAAAAAATAGTTCTATAACTGTAGATATGTAGAAGTAGGCACATTTAGAGACAATTAATTATGAGATTAGAACATCCTTTATGTATAAGGCTATAATTTAGAGTATATGCATATATACTGTATACAGGTTTTCACAATGATGCTTTGTTTATGCCCATACTTTATCATTTCTTTAAATAGCTGGGTTTTTTAAGGCACATGTATTATGTAAACTCCAGATTAGGAATTCTCTAAGCATAAGTTTATCCATTAGCCTGAAATAGCTCTTTTGAGCCTTTTCAGGTAAACATGCAACTAGGAGGTTTACAGACACTAAAATGAATCAATTCAAAGAACTTGCTAAGTAGGGAATTAATAAAACATGAAATATTGACTTGACAGAGCCCTGAGATGCTTCATGAGCTTTTAAAGAGTGGTATGTGGTTTATAGAAAGAACTTTCAGTTTAGGAATCAATATTTTGGTAGGCAAGTAAAACCTCTGCCATATTCAGATGCCTGCTAAATCATATGGAGCCAAGAAACAGTACAGAAGCTGTTAACACAATGTTGTTTTAAAGCACTCTGTGGGCAACCGAAGTCTGCAGGTCACTGATCCACTGGGTCCTCAGCATTCTCAACATTCCAGCTTTAAAATGTTGACTTACTATCCACTTCAAAACTTAGAAATTATTCCATTTACCCTGTGTTTATTGTCTGCATACTACATACATGGAGACACTATCAAAATGGCAAAGCAATATTTCCTTTCTATACCATAAGTTGGGTGAAATGAATAAAGGTGCCCTGTCCTAATCATCATGATTATTTTATTCTCAGCATCCTTTCCTTGCAAGATCAACAGTAATATCACAGGAGATGTTATGTATAGCATGTGTTGAACCCTGGGAGTGGGGGGAAGATTAGTGTTTTTCCTCAGGTTTTCCTACTTGTGTGTTAAAAGCCAAAGCTCTGAACTCATAACTTGTGTCTGAGTTTTTAACACAAGGATGAGTTTCATGGCTGAGTAGTAAGAGCTTGGAAATAAAGCTGTCATGAAAAAGATGAAGACTTTAGTTAAAAGCCCAAATAACTTTTTCAGTCTTTTTTTGTGTGTGAAGAAATAAAGATGCTTTTCTTGCCTTTGTCCTACAAATCTCTATTAATCTGTGGCAATTAAAAATAAAACAAATCTCTTAGGAAGAGCTGAAACTGACAAGATAGAAAACCGAGTCCCAAATGTTGCTGCGGAATGAGTCAGCAGCCATGGAGGCTACTTCTAACACTTGCCTCCAGTTTCTCTCACTGTAACTGAGACTTGCCCAGAAGAGCAATCCTGTATGGGCAGCTGAACCAAGTTCAGCCTTCTTGCAATCTGAAATAGCTGGTACGACACTCTCCTTGGGAAATGTTATGCTGTAAGTACTGTTAGGAGCACTATATAAAGAACAGAGCTACTGGTCAAACAGAATCTTTTCTGTAAACTTTTGGCATGGTATTTTAAAGAGATGGTAGCATGCTTCCCACTCTGTCTTCACCTCATTTAATTTCCTTTTTACATTATCTAATATACATATATAACATAGGAGAAAGATGCCTTGTACTCCCCCAATCAGCCCCTACACTCCTCATGCTTGACAGCTGGGACTTTTGCCTGTAGTTATTTGGTTGTTGTTTAACACAGAAATATGGCAAGCTACGTAAGTCGTTCTTAGCAACTGAATTCCCCTGCAGGATTCAGACAGAAGCAGCATGGTCACAGACACCTATTATTATTTTTAACTTGTTAGCACATGTGCAGTCTCAAGGTTTATTTTTGCTTTTAAGAAAATTAATCACTCAAAATGTATTCAGTGATGGCTGCTACTGCAAAAACAGTCAGAGGCGCCATCTCACCAGGCTCAGGGCTCTGTTCTGCGCAAATATGAGTAGTCACATTATGCAGTGAAATGTAAGTTGGAGGGAGGCAATCTGCTTCTGGTCAGTGTGTAAGATGACTTTCAGGCCTTGGGGGTTCAGCTGGCTGAAGACAGGCATCAGCAATTGGGTAGAGAATTTACTAAAAAGTGGAAGGAGGAGTAGGAGAGATGTAAAGCAGGAGAGGACAGAATCACAGAATGGTTTGGGTTGGGAGGGACCTTAAGATCATCCAGTTCCAAACCCCTGCCATATGCAGGGACACTTTCCACCAAAGCAGGTTGCTCAAAGCCCTGTCCAGGCCTTAAACACTGCCAGGGATGGAGCACTGAGAATTTCCTTGGGCAACCTGTGCCAGTGCTTCACCACCCACGCAGTAAAGAACTTCTTTCTTATATCCAACCTAAATCTCCCCTGCTTAAGTCTAAACCCATCACCCCTTGTCCTATTGCTATAGTTCCAGATGAAGAGTTCCTGGCCAGCATCCTTGTAGGTCCCCTTCAGATACTGGAAGCCACTCTGAGGTCTCCACGCAGCTTCTCTTTTCCAGGCTTTTCTCCAATTTTCCTAGCCTGTCTTCATGCCCCCTTAACATCTTCATGGGCTCAACAAATAGTCTTTGATTCCCCAGTTGTTATTGGTTGCCCTCCACAAATACCAAATGGCACTCAACTTCAAAGCCAAAACAGATATCTGCAGGAACAAACTTCACTTTGATACCCAAGAGAAGGGAGAATTCCTCCATTCATTTCTCAGCAGAACATGTCTGACATCTTGTTGACAGAACAGCAGGGACAGGCTGCAAAAGCTGCGTGGTGGGAGAATGTAAACAGAGCATGCACTTAATGCCAGCTTGACACATTTCGTGTTTACCTTCAGTTTAAGCAAAGATGCACAAAAATACATTTTTAATAATTCTTTTAGAAATAAAATTATTTGCTTTCTGCCACTGGATATTTTTACTTTTTTTTTTTTTTTCAGTGACTTTCTCCAGCCATTCCTATCTCTTGTTCTGCCTACTCTTGGTAATGGAATTGGATGCAGATGTTACACACTTTATTAAGTAGAAGCCTTCCTCCTCTCTAACCAAGGACTTTGGCTTATCTTTTAGAGCCTTCATAGAGTCACTAGTGATCATGTTACTGAATTTGATAATAACAAAAAATTCCCCAGTGGATCCTACTGTCTTGAGAACTCACTTTTATTGAAGTGGCTTGCATTGTGAAAAATTATGCTGTAGAGAAATAATAGCCAATAGATAAAGCTGACCTTGATTTTCCAGATAAATGGGTGATGCTGAATGTATTTGTCCCTTAATTCTCCTGAGCACTTACTTGATGCTCTTTATCCACAGGCTTCAAGGAAGCAGGTAAAAAATCATTAGCCTTTGTAAAATCAGAAAAGTTTAGGGAGCAACATGGGTGGTTTCACCAAGGTAATGAAATAAGCCACTAGTCAGAGCAAGTTAGCAAGTATAACCCTTTATGTTATCCACTAAAGCATGCTTCCTCCTTGGCTAACATAAATGTAGATTGGAACCCTGAACTCAGTTGAAGTGCTTTTGTCATTGCTATTAAGGCTGCCTAAGTTTTCTCCTCAAAGATTTATTCAGGATCTGAATTCCCTTCATGAGCTATGCATTAATATCGGTAACTGTAATCTATAACTTAATTGTGTTTATTCTGTGGCAAAGTCTTGTAATTGCAGCTGCCACTTCTTATCTTCATCAGATAAAGGTTGCATTGCCCAGACATTGAACTGGAATACTGATAGATGGCTTTTGAATTAAAAGAATCTATAGAAAGCAGTGTGAGGGGTTTTTTTCTTCCATGACAAGCACAATTTTACTAACAAAATGTGTATTTCCTTTAGCTTGTTCATGCCTGACCATAAAAGCTGATACGTCAGTTTAATGCAGGGTCTCATCCATTAGAGTAACACTGTAAGGATTCAATTTCATCAAGAAGAAATAGTCCTTTCACCTCATCTGGAGGTCACTTTATAGGAATACTTTCAAATAGCTCAGTCCTCGAGTTTTCACATACTTCATAAGTGATACAATTTGATGATCGAAAGATTTTGCTTAAAGTTCTAGAATCCAGATGAGAAGAAAAAGTCATATCAACTGGTGCAATTAGTGTGCAATATTGATATCACTGAAGCCATTCAGAAAATGACTAAAATCATTCTTGTGATAAGCTTAAGGACGTACAGCCACTGTCCCAGAGGGACTGTAAATTAAGTCCAGATGTATTGATGAAGCCCCACAATAGCCTTCTGCCTTTTTGTTCTCTTTCACTGTGTTGTTACCAGCGTAGAGCAGTCACAGGACTGTTACCCTACTGCTAGTAAAATTCCTAGATAGGTGAGTGTATCTATTTCCTGAATGATTTCTTTTTTTGCCATAAATCATGTATACTGCTTCAAGTAGGAAAAGAAGTACTGGAGTAGTAATCCAGAAGCAAAATCTTCCAGGTAACTGAATGCTGTCCGGTGTTGTTTCATATCTCTCAAAACAGAGTCATAAGCCTCTTATTTCCTGTTGATTATGGAATGCTTTGTATTGTACAACTCATAAATTTATTCATCGCACAGTGTGTGTGGTTATTCTTTTCTGCCTGCATCTTCAGCTCCACAACAGCATTCCTGCTGTGGGAAAGCCTCTGGCTTCATTCTGCTGTATCCTACTGGAGAAACAACACCAGTGTTCAATTCTCCAAGGCATCCTGGCACACAGTAAAAAATAATTTGCTGTAGTAACAGTGGTATTTGGATGTTTGTAGTGAACATCTAGCTTTAATTTGGCAATTGTTTGATAAAAATAGCACTGAAGATGAAAATCTGTAGTCATATTTTAAAAAATGTATTTTGAAAAATCCAAATATCATCTGATGTGGTTAAATGAATCTGTGTACTCTGTGTTACAGAAATGCAACACGTTGTCACTGCAGGATGGCTCTTAAGCGTGTGTATAACCAGTCCATTGCAGAATCGTTGGTGGTAGACCAGGCAGTATAACTCAGGACACACCACTGAAGTTAAAATTGCTCCCAGATATCTGAAGGGATAGGTTCTTCATAGCAGTATTGCCATGTGACTTCAGGAACGGGATGCACATGCATACAAAGTAGGATGAAGGCTTATTTATATCTCATTTATTGATGTTGCCACTGGATGTCTGATTTGAGGTAGGGAATTGATAAATATGGTCATTTCAGTTTTTGACAAAAAGCACCAACTACATGTAATGGAGAAGAAGATACAGATGAAAGCACATTTTCTTAAATTGTATATTCCATAAGAAAATTTATATGTGTAGAAGTCAATATTCATATATACAGATATGCATACAGATAGATAAACACCTACACATACACATACATGTTAACAGGCTGTCTTACACCAGAAGAGTAAAAGGAAAAAGAGTTGAAATAGGTGATATCCAAATTAAAAAAACTGAGGCCTAAATATAGTATCAGATTAGGAAAGGTTTCCCCAGAAATTCAGAGTGATGATCATCATGATACATTTCTCTAGTTTATGTATGAATAGGAAGGAAGGAAGAAAGGAAGGGAGGGAAGTGAACTGGAGGGAAGGGAAAAGAGGATAAAGGGTAGAAAGGGAGAGTGACAGGCAGGCAAGCTGGCAAGCAAAGAAAGAATCCTTATTGATGCACATAAAAGCATATTTTTATCTGTAATCCACTGTAAAAT
The DNA here is from genome assembly GCA_032466535.1 of Forpus xanthops. Lineage (NCBI taxonomy): Eukaryota > Metazoa > Chordata > Aves > Psittaciformes > Psittacidae > Forpus > Forpus xanthops. The sequence continues at coordinate 23,761 of JASSUY010044908.1, forward strand.
TAGTGTAACAGCTTGCCTAGAATGTTGCCAAAAAACCTGAAGGCAGCTGAACGAATAAGGCAGACAAAGCATGTTTACCTCTGCCTTGCTAAAGCTGTTTGGTACATAGTGCAAAAATGAAAGTATCACTCTGATCTCTAGAGATGTTTCCCACTTGCTCCTTTCAGACTGTATCTGAATTTATAGTTCATAGCTGTTTGGCTTCAATTCGACTTAGGAGAATTTACAGATGATCGGAGGTTTGAGCAAAGGGAAAACAGTAGAGAAACAAGTCTCTCCTTTTCATAGACATAAGCACAGGCTGTGAGGTGTGTGAAAGCAGTGCAAGCGCAGTGTCAGCTTTGGCCCTTGGGATAACAATGAAAGAAGAGCTTAAACTGGGAAGTGTTTCTTCAGTACTAGAAGAGCCCTTACGAGGAGCATCCCTTCATGACAGTGCGAAAACAAAATCCTGTGCTGAAATACAGATATCTGAGTAGTGTTCTACTTGCCAAACATAAACAGAAGTCTTTGTAGTAAGCTATGTATCTATTAGAATTATGTTTGTCATTGTGTTTGTTGCTAGTAAAAGATTTCCCTGTCAGGGAAATAAAAGTATATTGGTTATCTGGGTATTGTGTTCCATTGCTTCCAGGTTAAAAGATTGGGGAAAAAAAAAGTTTTTTGGGAAAGGGTTGCAGCTGAATTAGCTGTTACAAAGAGATTGCAATGAATGGGCATTTAAAGGTAGCAAAACCAAGTCTGTTATCACAATATTCATTATGGGAGGGAAAAAATAATCCCTTTTCCTCCTTGTTATTAATATAGCTACATCTTCAACCAGTAGTTCTAAGGATTCAAATAGCACCATGTTGTAACAGTGACAGTGGCAAAGTACAGCATGGTTGGAAGGTGTGTGAGCCCTACCAATGGGCAGTTGTGAAATTGCTTTATGTCTGCCATTCATTGCAATATGCTCATTGCATTTGAAGGCTGATTTGCTATCTCTGTTCAACAACATATCCTTCACTTGTGAGTAAAGGTTATATTACTTCATGGCAATCAGATATATTTGAAGTTTCAAAGAAGACATCTTATCATTTTTATATATGTTTATATGGCGGTTATTAAATGAATACCCATTGGACCAAGTCTCTAATGGGATGCTCTGAAAGTTGAGATTTATCAAAAGCAGCCCAAAACTGTTCTTCCTCCCCCACTGATACAGTTTACAAGCCTGAGTAATATGCCTTTTATCTAGTTAGCACATCTACATTACTTTTTGCTTTCTATCAGTAGATAGCATTGTGTTTAAACAGTTTTCATATCAATGCAGAGATCTCAGTACCTTGCAGAATCCCATTTGGGCACATTTGCAATGCTGACAGTTGATTGAGTTTAGATATCTAATTACAGCAAATAAAAATATCTGCATTGATCTTAAACAGGGAAACACCTACTTCTGAAATCCTTGGTGCAGTTAGAGGGAACTTTGCTATCCGTTCAAGAAAAAAAAGGAACAAAGAAAGTGTTATTTCAGCAGATACTTGGATTATGAAGAGATCAGATTATCAGCAAATAAGCACCATAATCACCTAGGGTATAGCTCTACAAAGCTTGATCTTCTAAAAATAAGGAACATTTGCATTAGAGAGGAAAGGAAAGAAGAGAAATCTTCTTGCTTTGTCCAAGCTGTTTCATGAAAACATTTTTTTTGTCTGTTGGAATGCACATTTTGCACAACAGCACATAATGCACCAAAAATGTACTAGCAAGTCCAGGAAGAGCTTTACTTCACAAAGAAATAACTCTCATGATAGATGCCCTTTTCTGTGGATATGTTTTACCTGTGGGTTTATTCTTCTTACAGACATTTTTAGGAGGAAGAATTAACAGGCAAGGTAAGAAGTTTTCCACCCTGTATTTAGGCACATGATCCAGTGTCTTGAGGTTTTATGCTTCAGAGATGAACTGGAGTGAACCTTTGGTCAGCTCTGTTATTGAAAGCTGTATTTATTTTGCTATTGATAAGTTTGTTGTGGTAGGGCTTTGTTTTCATTGTGCAAAGGGGACTTGAAAGAACAATATTGTTTAACTGGGGATGTACATTAGCCTTCACTTCACTAAGGTTGAAGAATGTCTGCTTCAAACATTTAGCACCTGATGAGACAATCTGATTAATCCAAACTGATCTATTTTCTTGTACTGAGAGCTGTTCACTTATTCTGGGGGAATATGAGACTGAGAGGGCAACTAGATATTCTTGAAGTTGCACTGGGCCAGCTTTACAAAGCATTTATGTGGCTAAAGAAGGAAAAAGGCTCCCCTAAAACATTCATGTGATGTTCAAGCAAATTAGGTGCTTATTACCTGTTAATTTTAACTAACAGGTAAGCAACTGGCAAGGTTTCTGAGTGATCTTCAGCAGTTTAAGTGCCTATCTGTTTCTTTGCTTACCAAAATACATGTGGAGATATAGTAAAAAAATACAGGTATTCATGCTGGGAGCTGGGAACAGAAATGGAATTTCGTGTAATATGATACTTCAAGTGTCTATAAGGCACAATTGCTCTGTGAGAAAAATACATTTTAAAGGATTGTACATATGTTGCAAAAAACATTCTCTGAAATAATCCTGCATATGGTTTTGGGAGACATTTTGCCTTGTGTTCCATTACTCAAAAGATGACAAGCAAAGTTTTTAATGGATATTTGGGGTGTTTCAGTCCTTATAGAACTGGGAGCAGATTATTTGAAAACTATTTTGCTATGGAACTCTGATGCTCTGCTTATTTTCTGTTTTCCTTGGTAGTGACTGAATCATCTGTTTCTGCATCATTTAGGACAGTGTGAAATCTAGTTTGCCGTTCTTGTTTGTCTGGCTCCTAAGTCAGCCCCCGTGTCTGAGATCAGTTGAAACCGATCTCAGAGAAGAAGTTAGTGTGAAGTGTTACTGCTGCAGGGTGTTGTGAAAGTCTGTTCTGTACTTTCTGCTGTTTCTTGGGTATAATAGGTCTGCTACGACTAAGGTATAGGTATTCTAATAGATGAAGATATACTAAAAGACTAATGGGTATACGATGTCTATAATAGGTATAATAGGTCTAAAACTCAGAAATTAATTATTTCAGAGTAATCTGTGAGCAGTTTTTAGGAATTGAGAAAAAGTCTGTGTCTATATCTGAAATAATGGAACATATGCGTTGGAATAAAGTAGTGATGACTGGCATTCTAGCTAGTGGTATGTTAGAGCATATGTTGCCCTTAAGGATTGTCCTGAGTAATTGAGTGTCTCTGACGAGCACTGGTATCAGCCTGACTACATTACAGTGTTGTACCTAAAAATGAGTGTTTGGAGGAGCTGCTCAGTAGTGTGTTTGAATAAGTTCCTTGCTGCATTGCCTTAACATATGTAAAATGGCACTTTTTTCTCCTTTTCCTCTCCAAAAATAAGCTTGGAAATGTCAGCATCAAGAATGGCAGCATGTTTCTTGACGGGATGAGTGAAAGATCACACAGTCATTTCACAGAAGTACTACTGAAATGTGTTAACTTCTTCTGCATGCCCTTAACATGCCCAGCTGGAGAGAAGTGTTGGAAATTGTAATGGTTATGGATAATAAGCATCAGTGTCTTGGTAAGAAAAGATAAATTGAGTCATGCTGATTTAGAATTAGAGAAGGCGAGCAATGAACTGCTGTGAGTCTTGCTGCACTTGATTGAATGTTAAATTTCAGTGAACTCGCCCCATATGTTATAGTTCTAAGCCCTTCATTGCATTATAAATACCTCCTTTTTGTCGTAAGTGCATTGACTTAGCACTGGAGAAAAGTCAGTGGGAACATCAGGATGGAGAGGGACCTTTTCAGACCCTTAAGTTACTTAAGTGTAACTTCAAATGCCAGTGCAATTTTGCATTAATCCTTCACCTTTTCTTGTATTTCAGCTCTGCACTTCAGTGCTGTTGCTTTGTGTGGCTGGAAGTGGAGGGGAAAGAAAGACCAGCCAAGCAGTTACAAGGAAGCTCTTAAAGTGATTCCACAGTTTGATAAAAGCATGATTAAGAACTGCATATCTTTCCAGTTTACTACTGATAATCATGCTCAGTATTTTTCCGCACATGCAAAAATACGTTTTAAACATTAGCTACTCTATAATGCTTATGCCCCCATAACTAACTGCTCATGCTTCTGCTCCCATCTCAAGCTGTCAAATAGCTGACCATTTAAGTAAAATATTTTGAATTTGAAATGCTTTTGCCGCAATGTTGACCTTTTAATTTGCTCAGCATTAGACTACTGTTGAAACATGAAATAAATGGTCTCTTGTTATGTAAATGACTGTAGAGTCAATACCCACTGGCCATTTCCCATCCGTCTTTCCTCTCCTCCTTTAATAATAATGTGGTCCTTGAAAGAGGGAATTTTATTCCGCCTCTGTGGTGTGGAAACTAAATCTTCAGGCAGTCCTATGAAGGTACTGGTGAAGAATTGCAGTGCCATTCTGCTGAACATTTCAGTGTGGATACTTATTATTAGCTATTAATACAGAGAAAGTGCTTGCCCTGATAAAAAAAACACACAGCACTGAAGGGGCTCTACTTCTATGTGCACTTTTGCTAGGCAGGAGTAAATTACTTCAATAAACATTAGCTTTGAGGTTAGAAAAAACTTAAAATAGAAATAGCAGTACCACACAGGTATTATTCCAGCATAAATGTGTTACTAACAGAGGGTGAAATGATGAATAGCCATGAATCCTTTATGCAACTACAGATGAGACTTTGGAAAAACTAAAATAACATAATATGACAATACTAGGAAGTTTTATTAGTGTTGTACTGGAGAACCCTGACTTTTTGCTGTCCACTTAAATTTAATACAGAAAAGTCAATTGAATGATAGACACTGATGAAAGTGGATGTATCTAGTGGAGCACATAATTCATGCCATGCCAGTGGAGTATTATTTTCTACTGCTTAGTCTCATAAGAGACTTTTGACTTCAATGCACCTTCTTCTTATAAGGTATTTTCTATTCAGCCTGCTCATGCTTATTTTACAGAACTGCTACATAGATGATACTAAGCAATTCTTTCCCATCTTTCATGGTTAGACTTGCATAAATGTAGACTGCAACCCTAACCCTTATTTCACTTCTGGTTTCCATGGACTGTATTCTAAGAGTTGCTCTTAGTCCATGTATTTCCATGGAGTATTTTAATAGCATGGACTGAAATGGGAACACTGTGATCTTCTGGTGTATATAACAAATAGCCTCTAGGAATGAAAACAGTTAACTTCATACACTGTTTTCAATGCACTTACTGCGAAAAGGAGGTATTTGTCATGAGACGAAGTCACCACTGTTATGCATTAGAGCTTAGAACCATAACATATGGGGTGAGCTCACTGAAATTTAACATTCAGTCACTTCCAACAAGACTCACAGCAGTCCATTGCTCACCTTCTTTAATTCTAAATCAGTCTAGTGACTGACTCAGTCAGTATACTTCTCTTATTGAGATGTGAAGGGTAAAGAAAATCTGAGTGGCATGGACAAAATAGAGAATGACTGTTTGGTATCTCTTGCAGTACAAGAATTAGGGGGAAAAACAATATCATAGCAAGATTCAAGTAAACAAAAAGAGGTGTTTTTTTTAAGTAACTGACAGAGGCTGTTGTGTTTGTTAGAATTTTACATTGATCCACATGGATCCATGATCCAATTAAACCACGTCTATCTCAAAAGGGATTGGGGAGTTTCATGGAAGAAAAATATGGTGAAGACTATGAAATACAGAGATGGTCTTCCCTATCTGGAAGTAAAGCAGCTGATCAGAAATACTGGGTTGGCATTGGCAAAGCATAGCTGAAACTCTGTGGATGATGAATAATATTAATATGCAGTTTTATTCCTGAGTGGTAAGCAAATCTGGATATTAATTCACTGGGAAGGTCTTGGCTACTAAGTGGCTTTGAAAGCAGTCAGGGAAGCTGATGTTTGTCAAGTAACTGTTGAATGTTATTTATTCAGCAAGCAGCTATTTTATGGAGGAAGTTTTAAATTACATTTTATGATAACAAGTTGTTAAAGTTTCATGGAAACAGCATGGCTAATTTTATACACATTATTTGGAGAGCTTCATCATGGAAACAATGAATGAACATAATTTCCTTTTCCAAGAGAAATGGTTGTTGCAGAGATAAGAAGTTACAATTATAATGACAAGCAATTGAGATGATTTGAGGTGAATATATTCAGATTTACATATTCCTAAAGTTTCTGTATTTTACAATGTGAACTATGGAAGTACTTTCTGAGTTTGCCTTTCCTCCATAACCAGAAGGAGGTTACCCTGCTTCTGCTTGTTAAGCCATTAGATATTAGTATGGTGCTAAATTTGCACTTGTCCCAGATGACCCAAAGGGGAAAAGCTGTCTGTTTGATTGCAATAATAATAGCTTTTAACAATTTGATTTACTTAACTAGATGTTAATGGGTCCACTTACAACCTTCTGCAACAAGAATTTGTGAATGTTACACAAGACTTCAGGGAACTGCAGGCAAAAATTACAGGACATCTGGTGAATTAAGGGTTATGAATTGCCAAGTTCTGTTGAAGGAAAATTACATTGCAAAAAAGATCTCAGTCAGTGCTGAACATGAAAAAGAATTATGCAAAGTTTAATTGTGGATAATGGCGTGAATCATCTTATTGTGTAGTTTTAGTTTTCACATCAGAAGGAAAACAGAGGTGGTCTGAAAAAAATAGGATCTATTATAAATGAGAAGTTGAAGCTCATTCCTTATTTTCCTTTGTTCTCTTGTTTTACTTTGGGCAGAAATGTGGAGTGTGAAGGCTGTGCATGGTTATGAAATCTGTCATTCAGAAACTTGATTAAATTTCTGTGTACAATAATCATTCAAGAAAAGCAAATGACTGATGCACTGGAATTGGGCAGCTGGGATATCCCCAGCCTTGTGCAAGGTGATAAATAGCACTTTAAATAGACAACTATTTGCAATTTCACTTAAGCAGAGCAGTATTTTGACCCCAGATACATAGGTTTCTTACCCGTTTCTCTGACCCACAACCTTTCTATCCTATTTAGCTGCAACCAGTTTTGAGCTGTCCCACTCCAAGCACAAGAAAACTTTACCACCATTAAATGCAGGTCTGATTATCAGTCAAGAAGGGTATCCATACGGAAACATAGCTAGATGGCTAACATGCTCTTCCATGAGAGAAAAACGGCTTCTGTATGTGTCTGGGTTGACTGGGCTCAAGTATAATTCCCAGAGTCTTCCTTAGGCAGGAGTTTTATGTATTGCCAAGAGGAAAACTACAAGGGTACTTAAATAAACAATTGCACTGCATACCTGTGTAATTGTATGCTCTATGATCCACAGCTGTTGCAACAGCAACACAAGGATTTAGATGGAGAGGGAGTATTTTTCCCGATTATCACACATGGATGCTTAAGTCTTCACTGATAATATTTTCTGGTATTTTCTTATGCACAGTAAAAATTAAAACTTTACAAAATTGAATTAGGTGTTCATTAGAGCACATCTGGTGCTGCACTCACAATATATAGAGCACAGTTAAAACACCAGAGTTCAGAAAGTTTATCATCCCTGCTGTACTAACTTTGCAGTTTACAGTGACTGTTTCTGAATCTCGATTTCTTCATGTTAGGGCGTGCTGACAGCTTTTCTAAACAGACTTCATAATAACACACATTCATAGAATCACAGAATCATAGATTCCTAGAATCATAGAACGGTTTGATGGTGCTAACTGTAGATCAGGTATATTGATAGACTGAAAGTACAATGAATGCAAACTACTATTACTACAGCTACCAATTCAATCAGAGTTGGAAACTGCTAGACCAATGCTTTGTTATGCACTCAATCTGCATGAGAACATGAGGACTATCATGTGTTATGATAGATTCTGCAAATGATACAATACAAAGCAGTGGTAGTTCTATCTTCTGTGTGCTATGTGTACAACTATATACAGTTTCTAGCAGTGAGCTTACTATTAGTTTCTCCAGAATAAGACAAAAAGAAATGAGTGAGCAGATATTGTCTAAAGTGTTTAGAAATTACCCCTTGGCTATGCTTCTCTAAGTACTGTCCTTCCAGACAACTGATCCATTCCTTTAATATATAGCTTCATATATTTTCTGTGAAGTACTGTTCCATTGGATATGATGGTAAAATTCTCACTCCCTTCAGTGAAATCAGGATTTAAGCATATGCCACATAGTACAGCTTCACTACAACTACAATTCAACACTTAAAACCAAGATTACCTGGAAGCCCCCTGCTAAGGCTAAGGGTGTCTTCCATTCTAAGTAAAAAATTAACTTAAAAGGTCTTAACCACCAATATCTTATTTTTTTCCAAACAGTCCTATTTTGGTGTACTCAGGAATTACTGTATGCGCACATTTATGGTGTTTAGTATCTTTAATCGACATTTCTAAAAATAGTTTTATTTGCAGTTATTCCTTTAAAATGATTTGATAAAAATATTTAATTCTAACTATACAGCTCAAACGTGATCTTCATTTCTGTATTTGCTCTTGTCAGGGATGATATTCATTACTAGCATTTGGAGATTTGGTGGTAAATGTAAATTTTACTGTTCTTCACTTCTGTATCAGCAGTAGGCTCACTGTACCTTCTTAAAGACCTGCTTACACTTGACTCCACACACTCTTATTTCCTAGGAAAAGAAAATAATTAAAAAATACAAGTTAGAGCACATGCATTATAGATTCACAGAACCATAGAATGGTTTGGGTTGGACGAGGCCTTAAAGCTCATTCTCTTCTCCAGGCTGAACCAGCCCAGTGCTCTCAGCCTGTCTCCAGTGCACAGCTGCTCCAACCCTCACAGCATCTCCACAGCCTCCTCTGGGCTCACTCCAACAGCTCCACATCCTTCTTGTGCTGTTGCCCCAGAGATGGATGCAGGACTGCAGGGGGGTCTCACGTGGATGGTTTCTGGGCTATGAGCACACACTGCCAGGTCATGGGGAGCTTCTCATCATGAGCACCCCCAAGTCCTCCTCCTCAGGGCTGCTCTCCACCTATTCTCTGCCCAGGCTGTAATTGTGCTTGGAATTGCCTTGACCCAGATGCAGGACCTTTCCTCACTCCTGAGCTTCCAGAAAATGATCCTGGGAAGTTAGGCACATTTTATTATGGGAACTTTGATAAAATGATATATTGAAAAAACCTTACAGTAAGACAACAAGCTTTTTGGCATATGTTACTAGTTCCTAGTAAGAGAAGGTGCTTCATGATGAACTGATGAAACAAAGACTGATACAGTGATTTTAGTCAGAACCTGTATATGGGTAACCTTAAAGAAGTGGTGTGCAATAAGGGTGAAGTGATCTGCTGACAGTGACAAAAACCTAGAAAGCAGAAGCAATCAGTACAATAGAAAAGGGCAATAAAACTCAAAAGGAAGTGGAGAATGGTCAAATAAGTCACTCACATAAAATAGAATCTAAGGAGGAAAAAGAACTACAAAGTACAGACCATAGATGAAATGGAGAAAATAGGAAGCAATAAACTACTAAGGGATGTGGTACTACTTGCTACATAACTGTGGAAAGAACTAAATTAACACTTGGCTCATTGTGTAAAGTTCAATAGGATCATAAAGCTATCAAAGTATCATTTTTTTAGAGATAACTACCCATTGAACCAAAGGGCTCTCAGGAGCACAGGACCTTGTAATCTTAGAATCATAGAATAGTTAGGGTTGGAAGGGACCTTAAGATCATCTAGTTCCAACCACCCTGCTATGGGCAGGGGCACCTCACACTAAACCATGCCACCCAAGGCTATGTCCAACCCACACTTGAACACTGCCAGTGATGGAGCATTCACAACTTCCCTGGGCAACCCATTCCAGTGCCTCAACACCCTCACAGTAAAGAATTTCTTCCTCAGATCCAATCTAAACTTCCCCTGGTTAAGTTTGTACCCGTTACCCCTTGTCCTCTCACTACAGTCCCTCATGAAGTGTCCCTCCCCAGCATCCCTATAAGCCCCCTTCAGATATTGGAAGGTTGCTAGGAGGTCTCCATGCTGCCTTCTCCAGGCTGAACAGCCCCAACTTTCTCAGCCTATCTTCATACGGGAGCTGCTCCAGTCCCCTGATCATCCTCGTGGCCCTACTCTGGACTTGTTCCAACACTTTCATGTCCTTTTGATGTTGAGGACACCAGAACTGTACACAATACTTGCTGATGACACCAAGCTGTGTGGTTTGGTTGATATACTGGAGGAATGCCATTAGGGTTAGGATTAGGGTTAGGGTTGACATGCTTGTTAGGTGGGCTGATGCCAACCTGATGACGTTAAACCATGACAAGTGCAAGGACCTACACCTGTGTTGGAGCAATCCCAGGCACAGCTATAGGTTGGGCAGAGAGGATATAATACAGAACTCTTCATAGCCTTCTGAGATAACAGCCTCAGAGCAGTCAGGTTACCCTCAAGTGACATTAGATACATGTCTGAGCATCTGAATCTGATTTTATGACTTCTACAACCAAACTGTTGACAGGGTCAGGTATAAAAAGTGGTCTGGCCTGCAGGTCCATGGCTAGGTTGCATGACTAGAGCATTAGTGTAAGGATAGCAGACATCAGAGCTAAATAAATAGTTCTTGGGGACAGGAAATGGGTAGAGATAATGACTGTGGAGCTGGCAAGTGACAGAAACCAGGATGTCAATACAGATAAAACCAATAGCAGTTCATGTTGTTGCTTCATATATGTGCAGATGAGTGCACACATGCATGATTGCAGCAAGGTCTAAGTTAGACTTCTAGGTTGGACAGCATACAGCTAATGGCAAGCTGTTTGAAGCAGAGAATCTGAAAGGCTTATGCTTGGTGTTATGGCACCAACTGTTATGAAGCTGCAAGGCACTGTGGCAATACTGTATTGTGTTTGTGTAGAAACAGAGGGAATATGCATACACAGGGAATTCTAGAGTCTCCTTTTCATTGCTATCCCCCTACTTTCAGTGAGCCCATGACCTCAGCTGTAATGTGGTCCCTACACCACTTGCACAGTGATGTCCTCCCTACCTGCATTACATAAAGGATGTAATTCAGATGACAAGGTCTATCATATACATTCCTTTCTCAAACTGGTTTCTGGGATTTCCAGGACTTTCTGAGGATTGTATTTAGTAGCAACAGGTCTGGGGTACTTTGCAAAGATTTTATAACTGTTGCCAATTTGAATATTTACAGAACATCCATTTAGACTGCTGAATGCTAATAATACTGAACAGTGGACAGAAATAAAGGCTGCATTTTATTATGCCAACAGGAAGAGTGCCTTTTACCCGCAATGATGAGTGAGGATGCTATAAACAGCTATGTGAGAAAAGAATAGGAATCTTCTTTCAGGTCCTATTAACTCAGACAGGTAGAAATTATGATCTAAAAGAAGATGACATTTCAAAAACTTAATTGCTGTTTTAGTTCTCTAGGCACTAATGTGATCTGCCCTGTAATTATCATAGAGGAACAATGGTGCTTTTTCACCTTATGGCTTATTGTTGGATGCATAATTTCATCAGCTCCCACACTACATAATTCACAGACTGTATGAAGGACATGCTGTCAAATGTCTTCTTCAGCATAAGCATTTCAAACTAGGTTGTCTGGACAGGCAGTTAACACAGAGAATACTGCTTTGAAAACACACAGTCTTTGTACAAGATGTAAAAACCTAATGGCTCCAAATTAAATTGTTTCTTAAGAAACAAGTCAAATGTTAAACGAATACATAATTATTTCAGTGTAAGCCAAGTTAACATAGCACACATCCTGCATTACATCTATTTTAACAGTGGCATTTAAAACCTGTTGTATGATCTTACCAGGTGCATTTCATCTCCTTCAATCCACTGGGTCCAACCACGACCTTCTTTTTCTCCATTCTGTACACAAAGAAGCTTATCTCCATCCCAAGACACAGTGGTCTAACAAAATAGACATGTTCAGTGTTACTATAGTGTTCTCTGGTATTATGATTAGCTTCCTTAAAGCAGAACTTCTCTCTAATGTAATAAATTATTAACATTTATCTCATAAGAAGAATAATTGTAGAGTGTTGTAACACTTCACATAAATACAAAAGAAATTAGCTTAAAGAGAAAGCTGCTGCCCAACTGCCTGTCAGAAACCTGGAAGGATGAGATAAAGCTGTTTAAAGGCAAGAAAAATATGGTAAAACTAATTGTACTCTTCCCTCCCTTCTGACAGTTAAGAGCCCCAGAAAGGAGGTGCAGCCTAACACTGTATCTGCAAAAAGAGCTGAAAACTTGAGATTCAGTTTGGTTTTTCCACTGTAAGAAGGATTCCCCAGCTGCTCTACTTGAAAGAGTACCACCTCCTGGCAGCTATGGATGAGCAAGGCTTTTGAATCCTGTGCTATTCTTTCCCCATGTCTTAATCTGCTTTCTGTCATCGACCAGAGCAGTTTGGAAGCATCAGCAAATGGGTAACTTGCCAGCATCTCGCTTTGTGTAAGAGTAGCAGGAGAGCTACTTGAGCCAGGACTGGCAGAGTAAGAGTGAGAGTACAGTGTTGGAGGGTTTGATATAGCACTGCTGTGAATATTGGTGCTGTCCTGAGTAGTTCAGTAGAATTTGATTCAGAAAACTGCTTAAATGTATGAAGGTGCATCTTACAGTCTTTTCTGACACTTTGCCTTCCACCTCTCCCTAAGATAAAGAGAAGCAATACTTAGTAAACTATTTAAACAGGGAAAGGGAAAAGCAGCAACAATTTGTGCTCCATGAAGACAGTTTAACATCAGTATTACCACATGGCTTTTAAACCAGCCTTTTTGAAGTGAAGCTGAGGACTAAAACTTGATTTAGTGTCTACCCTGTCGAAGTCTTCAGCTACTGCCTGTATGAGCAGTCAAATGTGGAGAGAAAATAAATTCTGATCTATCAATAAAGGAAAACTTAATGGATTCATCCTGTATAGTTTCTAAGAAGTCAGCCTACATTTGTCATTCTGGGAACTAAACCCAGTTCAACACTGAAGAACTATGCAGCCCTATTTATTTCATTTCTGTATGTCAAGAATTGTTAATTCTTAAATGATAACCATGATAGCCACTATCTTTAAAGGGGTACAGCTAGCAGTCTCCTCCACTGGGAAACTTCAGCCTAAACAATCATGGAAAATTAATTACTAGAAAGAGTTTCAGTACAGATAATCATAGGCAAGGCATTGCTACTGATCCTATATAGTCTGTTTGCACCATTTGGGGTCTCTGAAGAACGAACTCTTGTGTCCTTGCTAAAAATCTCTACAATTTGGAAAACATTCACAAATTCTTCTATTCACTCTTGTAAAATGACATATTTAAATCACGCAGTAGGTTAACATTTTTAAAAGCCATATCCTCATAATGTATAAAATGCTAGTGCAGAAAGGAACAACACTTGGATAAAGCTATTTAATGTATGTGGTTAATGTGATCACCATAGTTTAAGCCCTCTTCTATACCTGATTTAAATCTGTAGACATCCAGTTGGAGATGCAAGATAAAAAGTGATACCAGTCAAAGTGAAACCTGTTTATTTGTAAGTCAGCATATCAAAAGAAATTCTGATGATTATAAAAAATTAATATATCAGAAAATGAACATTATTTCTACTGATGACTTGCAGATGTGAGGAATACTGGGAATGAAACATTTGTGTTGACAACTTTGTTTAGTAACAGCGCTTATTTTTATCCATTGGATATTAGTTCAAACTAGTTTAACCATTAGACTAGCTTAATAGTTAAATTTAGTGGGTTTATATGAAAACTCAAATGCTATATACTGTGATAAAGTAAGATCCAACTTTATTAGTACTATTAATGTTCTAAATTGAGGAAGTTATTAGTCTTGGTAATGCTCACTAGCTTGTTACACTTGGGGGCAGTTGAGAAATATCTGTATCATTGCAAGGAGATGTTCACTTTTTCAGCCTCCAAGGGTGACGGAAATTGTTTCATCTCAGAAAACAGCACACTTTCTTGTTTTTCCAGTCAAGATTACATACTGCTTTTGGCAATTTGGTGATAACCACAGGAAGTGTAATCTCACAGACCGTTAACCAAGGTGTTCTATCTGCCAGTATTCTTAGTTACCATCCTCTGTCTTCCCTTTGGGAAATATAAACACTGAAGGGATATGAGTAAGTCATATAGTTTCTGATTTTTGTATATGGCTGGTTTCCTATGCAAGTTATAAAGGACAGAATATATTGCAGGAGAACACAATGTTCTCTTTGTTAGTGGGAACAACCACCTGATGAGAGGAAGATTAATCAGGAGCATTTTTATCTTCCTTTCTTTAGGTCAAACTATAATGTCTCATCCAGTAAAAGACGCAACTAATACAGAAGAAGGAAACTTCTCTTTTAACTCAGACTGAAATAAGTTCTTCCACTCTAAATATCTCTAATGAGACACACATTGAACATTAGTTTGGGTTAGAGTTGCTGTGGCTGTTACACACTGGCTGCTTCTAAAAGTCCACACTTTACCAACAGCAAATACTTGCCTCAGGACATTTCCAAACATTTGGGTCAGAACATAACAATAACAGTAACAAAGATAATAATAATATTTTAAAAATAATAGTAGGGCAAATGTTATTAAATACAATGTCTTCTGTTGTATGTAAGAGCAAAGATTCATTTTTAAAGATCGGATCAGGATATTGCTGTTGTATAATTAAGAGCCAAGCACTTGATTGACCAGTAAGGCAGCTCTATATGAGCCTTTAGCTGCTGTTGTTTTCCTCTCCCAGCACACACATATTATCAAGATAAAGAAACGCCTTCTATGGAAAGCAGCTTTTCTTAGAAAAAAGTAGGCTTTTATAGTTGACCTCATTTGCCACCATATTGATAATAGCATTACCTAAGGTTTGCTTGGTTACAGAGCTACTGTCCTCTATCTGAAATGACATAAAATCTTTGCCAGTTTGTTGTTCACAGCATCCCCAGGCACACAGTTCCTATTCTTCATCTTCCTCCACAAGCAAGAGGAGGAGAAGTAGATAAACTCTGAGGACACCAGAAAGCTGCAGTTTCCTGATGAAAACAGAACCAACTAGATGAAAATGCAGTTTTTCTCTAAAACTGAAGGTTCCTACCTTTTTGAGCATCTTGTACTACTTGTAGGATAAATGGAAGAATTCATTTATTCCTTTCAACTAAGTAGTATATAATCTAGTTTGTCATAAGCAAGTTAAAGTTTTGCTTACTTACTACCTCATTATACAAATACTTCTGAGGTCAAATGCATATAATTCTGTAGGAAACTTCAAAAGAAACGATTAATATCGTTAGTCAATAGTGTGATTAAAAATACCTAAGGAGCACAAGAAAAGTTAATGGAGAGATAAATAACAGTGAGTCTTGCCTCAGTTTAACTTTTCTCAAAAACTGTAATCACTAATACTGCACATCTTTTGGACTGCATACCCTTTATTCTTGCTGTGTAATAATAGAGAATGGAGCTCCTCTGGCAGGTGAAGAAATCTCTGAAGACTAAGAACTCCAAAACTGTTCACATTTTCTTCAGTTACATGATATGATTTCTGTAAGTCTTACCCTTTTTGTATGTATTTAGATATTTTCCCTTTATTACTTTGCTATTTACATACTTCTGTTAGTGATTTAATCTCTGTGTTATGAAGATTTAAATACACATGCATAGCAACACCACCTTCCTGAAAATCAAAGCTCGAAGAAATGATGTATTCTCATTACTGTTTTCAGTTTTGAGACAAGGTAGATTTATTAAATGAACTATTTAGTAAAACCAAACCAAATCTATTGACTATGCATTTGCACTTTCTCTAGGTAGCAGTTAACAGTAATACAGTCTTGCAGAATTACAACAGGTTTTACTTCCAGCTTCTAGCAGCAAGTCAGACTCACCCCCAGCCAGAGATGCTTTTATGATTTACTGAAAGAATCATCAACCTATTTTATCAGAGAACTTTGCATTTCCCAGTGAGGTCTAAGTGCAAAAACATTTGATGCTGGTTCTAAGCAATGTTTCTCATTCCTATGCTGGCAATTCCTAGCATGCAGTTGAAGATACATAATGTATTTTACAGGTGAATGAAATAAAATAACATTTTTTAAGTAGTTCACAAAGATTTTTTGTTAACGCGACACAGATTTGGCACATTGCATTTACAAACATGAATTGCAGCTACTATCCTTCATCAAAAATATGTTACTGATTTCCCATCTGTAGGAGAAGTATATCAGTACCGGTTCTGTTCTTCTACTTCCATTCAGAGTGTGTTCTCTATATTGTGCTGCAGCAAATGACTGCAAAGCTCTAAACCAGCAATGACGCACTCCGTGCTCCATCTCAAACCAGTAATTCTCTGTTTATGAGCACCTTACAACTGTACTTACAATTTAAGAAGGATTAAACAATGGAAAGGAAATTTTAACTGTTTAAATCAGGTGACACAGTCAAATCCAGCTTGAGCTGTCCCCTATATTGTATTTACAAAAAACACCAAAGAAATAGCCTGAAATTTTTGGTCAGTCATGGCAACTTATCCAACAAGATATCTAATGGCTTCTCAAGATACAACATTTTCATCTGTACCAAGTATCAAAGTGATTTGAAAAACCTCTGTAAGTTAAGCAGTCTGCAGGAGTAATTTTCATCAAATGAAGTCCTAATGGAATAAACTGATGTTGATATTACAGGCAAAATCAAATGTAACTAGGAAGGGGCATTCTGTAATGTTGTAGTCGCAACCTACGACCTAAGTGCGCTGCTAACAGCAGGGATACAGCCATGTGTCAGGGTTTGTCATCTCTCCATCCTGTAACTTCTTTCATCTCATCAAATCTCCGTCTGGCATGTTGGTGACAGCCAGCTAAACTACTGAGAAAACAACAACAAAGCCAATAGAAAAAATTGTGGCAGCACTCCTGGACTTTATCTCTATATATTGCTAGGAAAAGGCTGTACATACTTAGCCATCCTTTAGTTAGGTTGATTGATACAACATATACCAACCTTTCTTTCCCTTGCTAACTTCAATTCACTCCTGTGGAAGCACTTAGAAATCTAACTTCCCATTTCATCACTTCTGGTTTTAGCCATGCAACACCAGGACTCCCAAAGTTAACTCACAGAAGACAGTTGGGTGTACAGTACAACTAATCTGTTGACTTGTGGGACTGGTAGATGTGATGTCTTATAGTAGGTATCTATAGCTAGAGGACTCTGAAATGTGTTCATGCCATTACAAACTTGCTCAGATTGTTATGGAAAGACAAGCTAGTTATAATCCGGGCATTTTGCATCCAGTTGAGAAAACTACTGAAGTGCATAGTAGTCAAAAGCTGAAGCACTTCTAGGAGCAGTATTTCACTTCTACAATTTTCAGCATCTCCACTGCTAGCAAAGGGACTTAGAATTTGATTGACAAAGATCCAAGGGTAAGCTGCTATCAGATAGGATCAGATCCTAAATGTTCAAATTCCTCACTTTGAATCCTTGTTCAAAACAGCAATGAAGACAAGCAATGACTAGAGACATGTTCCAGCAACGGAAACCTGCCAAAACTCCAGGCTATGCAGGTGACAAAATGTGGGAGCAGGAGTAGAATCAATGTTTTGGACAGAGCATAATGTTTCATTTCTTAGGAATGGTGGATTCTTTTTCTTTTACTGAAACAAAATTGCATACAAATAATACAAAAATAGGAAGGCTTGCATATATCCTATGCCAAGAAAGAAGTACAAAACAGCATATCCAATTTGTGCAAGGTTCAGTATTGATTCTAAGACACTCCCTTTTTAAATTAATTTATATAATTGATTTATCTCCTGTGTAATTCTAGCAAGATGCAATTGTACATAACACTAATGGTTTGTCATTCAAAATCAGATTTGCTAAATCTGGTTCTCAGGTTTTCAGCTGATCCTTTCTGACTGCAGTTTCTGCATTCATAATTCTCAGAGCTTTTTAGGATTCAGAGCTGAAAAGCCCATCCCAAACCACCATCCCTACAAAATTTCAACATGTTAGTAGAGGTTTTGTGAATAACTAGTTCAAAGCTTCTGATTGCTCTCAGGTTTAGAAATGAATCCAGCACTGTAAAATGTGAATTTAATGACATCTTAAATTACATGGCAAAAGATTCAAGAGATCTAATTTGATATCACCACACAAATGTGCTGAGTATATCACTTTGAGGTAATAAGCAGTAAGGTCAAAAAAGCATGCAGCGTGAAACAAGGCAGAAAAAATGAAACAGCTCTTCTTTACTGAGGTACAGAGGCTGATTGAACTACAGTATTACAGAGACAGCTCCAAGTTCTGTTCACCGGAGCCCCAGAAGGGCTGACTGGAGGACTGGTCTTCCTCACATGAGGACAACAGTTTGTAAGAGGTCAGAAGTATCAACAGAAAAGTACATTAAGACTACTTCCTTTGAAGTAAAACTCCTCAAAAGTCAGAGATTATGCCAATGAGGAGCTGGGGAATCTACAGTACTGCAAAGGAAGGGCACTGGATTTGAGAGGAGACTAGTATATACACACAGTCAATACCATAAATCCACCTCCAAGCAACAGCAATTCTACAACAGTGCTTGTTCCAACAAAGTGTATGAGAAAACACAAGCCAAAAAGTAAAGGACAGCACTTGAAGAGGTGAGGAAACAAAACAGCTGAGTCTGAAGGATCAAGTAAAGACATATTGCTGATCTCGCATCTTACTAGACAGGAGCAAAATACTTCGAGTCTTTTCACCCTGGGAGGGATCCCTACTAAAAATCCAAGGTTTGGAATGTTTGTTGTTTTTCTGGCAGCAAAGTCTTCATTCCAATACCGACTCCAGACTAGCTTAACAGCTGTGAATTCCATTTGTGGAACAGAGGAACCCTGCTTAAATAGTTAACAAACTTCATGAGCCATGTGATTTTGTAACAGGGCTTTATTCTGACCTTGCAGGAGTAGAAATCAAACTATGTTGAGAACAATTAAATTTCATTGCATTGCTCCTGAATACAAACTAGAGAGGAATGGTTTTCACATTAGGCATGTTATTTAAAACAGAGCCATGATCAGTTTCAAACACCTTACTGCCTGTCACATGTAATCATAGCCTGATACCTATGAACAATCCTTATGTGGCGTAAACATTAAATGCCTACATATTCAGGAAGATATTTCATATGGTAAGATGTACGATAGATGTGATGAGTGAATTCTGCAACTCTCAAACCCACCTCACCTCACCCCACCAAGTCTTGACTATGACTAAAAATTATATCAGTTCCAATAATGGCACCCATGTCATAACATATTACACGGTTATAATCTGCTTGTGTTCTGTTTCCTTAACTATATGGTTATTATATGTACAATTTCCCACCTTCAGTTTCAATTTCATGCTGGTGCAGCTGTTTACCTGACCCCATTATCATTTCCTCTCCTACTTCAATGTAAGAAAATTACCACACCAAAGAGCACAAGGCTCTGCATTATCAAAGCATCCTTCACCTGCTTAACCAATACTCAATTCTAATGCAACTAATGCTGCTTTCAGTTATCCAAGAAATTCTGCTGTTCTGCTATTTAGTACATAGCATCTCCCTTGGTTTTTTAAAGAGATCACTTGCCCTTAGTCTCTTTCAAAAGCCAGCTTCGTTCTGGATAGTGTGAGCTAAAGGAATTCAGTTTCATTCAAATGCTTAAACAGCAGAGAAAAATTATAATGCAAAAACTTTCTCTGACTTTAGCAGCAAAATTATTAGAGAAGTAAAAAATTTAGGGAAGTAATTTTTGCATCTCAGTCTGTTCGGATTCATTGGGTTCAAAGACCTGGAACACGGAACTCCAGCCTTTAAGTTTTTTCAGTTAACTTCTCATTCAACTTTCGGCTGTTGTACTAAGCAAATACATTGTGAAGGTATATAAGGCTAACTCTGCCTGGTGTCAGAACCTGCCCCGTTCTTGTGTTTACTGCCACATATTTCACATTAGTGATGTTTCCTCAGCTTCACTGCTTAGTACTAATGGTGAAAAAGGAGGCAAAATAATCTGGTGATGAATAAGACCTACTTCTGGAAACAGTTTTCAACTGAATTGCTTTAAGAAGGTCTTGTCTCTTTTGTGCACAGTAGATATTCTCCACAGTAAAGTTTATGCACAGGAAACAAGGCTTTATACTTAGTGGAATACCCAAAACGCTAAATTAATTTCAACTAGAAATTATAGAATTTATCTGTAAAATTGAGGAAATTTCATGAAGAGACTGGACAATGAAGATAGCAGCATCAAATACTCAGTTCAGGCAATACCAGAGTTACCAGTTTAACTTTAAATGTCTGTTTTAATACACTATTCATCTGCTACATGTGACCAATTAAAACCACAAACAAATTCATCGAATTATCTTTATCATCGAAAAAACTTTATCACAAGGTTTGCTTCAAACTTCACGTCACATGAGAAATAATACAATATTAATGTTCTAAATGTCCTCCTACAACATCCAATGTGCACTTTGAAACATTTGCAAGGAATAACAACTGTTTCCATATTTGTAAAAGTTTCATTTTACCTTTGTATCTCAAACTGACAAGTTTTTAACAGCCCTAAATATGAAGTATGAACAGAAAACACATCTTTCATGAAACTGCCAAATAAAGAAACTCTTATTTAACTTTTATCTCAGAGGTAAAATATCTAGGGAAAGGCTCCAGGAGAAGCATGAAAGCATTATGATGCTATATGAATGCATTTCATAATGGAGCAGGTGTGCAGCAGCTTGCTCCAGACACAGCTTCAGTATAGCTTAGAATGCATTATCAGCTGTCTCCTTAACCTGCTATTAGCGATCTCTCATGTGTCCACACATCTGTGTGGCCAGCCATCCTCATCTTTGGTTTTACAGAATGAAGAAATTACATCTTTAAACTGGCAGGGTTTATGAGTTTCTTAAGATTCCAAAGGAAAGATTTTTCACTTCCCAACAGAAACAAAAACATAAAGGAACTGATGTCACCAGCCATGGTTACCTATATTCCTTAAGAAAACAGAATGACCTGAAGACATGTGCATACAAGAAAGCAAGGTAAAGGTCAAAAAAGGCACAAACTGAAACTACTAAGGTTTATCCAGCTCAATTAACTCAACCTTCCAGAGAGTTTAGACAGGCTTCCAGGCAGGACCAGCCACAGAAAAGGAAAAATCGTAACTGCACTGAAAGAGGGGGCCTACATCATCACAGAAGTACCAATTCCTAATGTCAAACCTTCAACTTACTTTTAAACCAAGTATCAGCAAAACTTTTTGGTCTTCAGTTACCAGAGACAGCATCCATGTGGAGTAATTGCAGTTACACTCTACCCTGACTGACTCAAAGACATGTTTTACAACTGAGAGGTGAAGACAATTTCAGTGAGTTAAATACAAGATGCAACCTGTTCACCTCACAATTATTTTTACTGATATGTTAACCCTGGATAGATGATATATTCTTCATTAAAAGAAAAAATGATCTATAGCTCTTGGACGAATTACTTCTGGGCTTATTTTTGCTAGTCTCCTGATGATTGCTCTGCTATATAGATTAATGTTTAATGTGTAATTTGTCTTATCCATGTTACTTTGTACTTCTCATACATTGAGCTACTTGGATAAAACTTGCCCAGTGGTCTGCCCACTCCACAATATCAATAACGATAATTGATTCACAATCTCTCCCATTGCACAGGTTGACTATTAATGATTAAGCCATTTATGGCATGCAGTTTCACAAGCTATAGATGAAAAAAGGAAACACCAGGAATGATATTCAACCTTTGCTTTTATGGTGGCTTTCTTTGTAGGACATTTAGGGAGTGGTCCAGTATCTTATATCACCTTCAGGATCCTTCTCTCACAAGACTCTTTCTGGGCTGCTGGAGTTATTTTGCTGCTTAACAACTGGAAGTTTTGCCTGCATTATGGTTATCAGATTTGGGCTGAAGTGCTTTCATAAAGACAGCTTCTTGTACTGCCTTGCCTTTGAGAAAGCTGAGGTCTCATGTAGAAAAGAAACCTTTAAAAAGAGAATTGAGCTACAAAGTATGATATACTGCTAGAAGGCAAATCAAGACCCAGTGATTAGTAACCTTAATTGTGCAGCTGGTATCTGTTGCTGCACGCCATAAAGGGACATGGAGCATTTCTGGAAGCTTTTGTGGAGTCATGTGCCTGTCACTCTTAAACATTCAGGGTTACTGACTCCACTTGGGGTTTGGGATTTTTTTTTGGAAAAGGCAAGAAGATGCTGGTACCTTCTGCTTCCAAGGCTGGGTAAGCATTTTGTACTAAACAGCCAATAAAAAGTTTAAGCAGCACTTGGAAGTAGGGCGAACTAAAGTTCCACTCCAAACCAAATAGTTGCTATAGTGACTAGAATAGTCTTTCACTGATTTCTTCTTTCTGGTTCAACATTTTGAATTCTTCCCAAACATTCAATTTAGCAAAATAGGGTAGAGATTTTTCCTGTTACAAATAATGACATATTTAGGGTATTTTGTCAGGAAAGAGAGTTGTGTTAAATCTATTCTGCATTTCCAAAGCAGGACTCAGCCAGGGCCATGCTCCCATGTCTCTGATTTGAATGAATCTGATTTTTCAGCACAGTGGTTGTCTGACACATTTTGTAACAACTCATTGCATGTACATACTAGACAGGCTCAGGGCACAAACACCTCTTTCTGTCATGTAGAGGATGTCCTTGTCCTTCTTTACATGGAGTTTGATAGTATTTATGTATAGATAATGCTTAGATGGAGACAGTTCTGTACACATACAACCAATACTTGACTGGCTCAAACACTGAGGACTTCAGACATATTTACCACTTTAGCAGATGTTCTGAACATTGCTCTCTGAACATTTTGTCACCTGAGTCCACGTCTTTCTTTGGCCTCATAACTGTTCCATGGATCTCAAACTTATTATCCTGATTAAGAGCCTTCCAGCAATCAGAAATGCCTTATGACATTGGGAGATGTTCCTATACACATTGCTTCTCCCTTCTGTGAGTTTTGTATTCTGCACTCAATCATGCTTCTGCCCTCTGTACAAGGGATACAGAAGGATTAGTTGAGGCATTCTGTAGCTTCCATTCTTTTTTCCTGATCTTCACCATCTTTCCCTTTCCTACCATCTACAGAGCGAAAGTAAATTTGCATGTCCTAGTGTTAGAAGATAAGTTTTAAATGGCACTGTCATTCTAAGAATGGAAACCTATTAATTTTCTTTTATGTAATTTCTACTGTATAAGGTAATTTCTTCTCCTGAGATATTTTTATTTTCCTTATCAGTTTCTTCACTGTAGGATATCACAGATGTCACGCTTTCAAAGTAACAGAAAAGAACTTGGGATTCTCAGGTTTCACCTCTCTTAATTGGTATTTACCAGACTTAAGTTAGAAAATATCATCTCTAGCAAGCAAAAAGAGTTCATAAGGCAGTCCTCAGAGTTTGCTTATTGACAGTAGTCAGATTTGCTCTAGTAGACTAATAAACACATCTGCTCTGATAAATATATCCAGGAAGAAGCACAGCAACAAGACCAAGATTTATAAGCAATTTATAAGCACTTGGCCATTCTTACACATAAGGAATAGTGGCTGATCCTGCAATCAGCAGATTTCTTTACTGTAAAACATTATTCAGTGAAAAGATTCTGCAAGGCTAATTAAATGTCTTCTTGACAGAGAAACTTCCCAGTATAATCCTGCAGCATTTCACTGGAGATAGTGTTCATTCATTGATAAAATTGGTTTGTGCTCCTGATTAAAACTGGCATTCCTTTCATGTAAAGGCATGCTAATAACTGCATCCCAGCAAACTGAGAAGTACAGAACTCATTTTAGGAGTAGCCACACAAAATTATTTCCAGATGTCATCTACAAAAGACCTCAGATCATTAACATTCCTCTTTTTTTGGTCTGTTGTTAGTGTTCCGATTCTTACCATGCATTTGCGATCATCCACCCCAGCTAAATCCTCCTCAAACTCCTTTCCTACATCAAATTCCATGATGTAGTTTCTAAAAGTGCTTAGCGTTTTAATGATCATATGATCCCCATTCTGAATGATTTCTTTGTCAGGTTTAAGCAAGTTTGCTATTTTTCTTACAGCAACATTTACATCTGAAAGAGAAAAAGAATTATTTTAATCCAGAAAAGTCTACCACAAAAGAAACTTGTAGCTCTTGGGACAATTCAAATGGCAAAGACAAGTAAATGTCCAGGCCAGGTTTCTCATCAGGAAAAAGCCCATAACCTAATTGTCTCAACTTACATAAGTTAATGTTTTGATTTGCTGATTATTTGGAATCCTAAACCCTGCCATTTGTATTTGACAGTCAATCAGGCCTTTGGTATTTCTACAGAAATACTAGCACTTACATCAAATGCAAACACGAAACTGCAGTAAGTACATTACTGTCACATAAAAACATTTACTTTTTTTCAATTTATGGCTGTTTTTAACGTTTGAATTCTGCCACTTACCTTTTCAAGCTCTGATGTTTAATCTCTGTTAACGTAAGCTTCAAGATGGAAAAAAGTAGAGGCTGCTTAAGACAAAACAACTTTGCATAAGGCAATTCTTAAAGTGCAATCCTGAAAAATACTTCTCAAATGTTTATGACTGTACAAGAAAAAACAGAGTCACATAAAGACCAAGACAGGCTACATTTATTGATTATTAAATATAAAGGGAACCTTACCCAGGGCTTTCAGATACTCCTCAAAATTGTCATTGCTGACCATTTTCCAGTAACCATTGAAATCTGCAGGCATCCCTGCTTAGGTGACTGTCAAAATCAGTGTGTCGATTCTGCACCACACAGCTCGCTGCCTTTCTTTGTGGTGAGCTTGAACTCTGGTTTCCTTTATCTCTTTTTTTTAGCCCATGTAGCTATGCAAGTCCTTCTAATCTGATTATTGTTGGAAGTGTTGCTTTTAAATCCTTCCACAAGGCTAAACCACTGAGATTTCTAATGACAGCAGGATGGCTTGATCTAAACAGAATGAAACATTCACCTTCCATGCAGTTTCTGTAAGGGTACTGGTTATCTTGATAACCATTTTAACCATATTGCTCTTCATTTTTTCATAGCACTTGGAAAAGAACTCCAGTAAATAGCTTTAGCTTAGGACATTAGCCAAAGCTATACAAGTGCTTATCTGGTGTGGTTTTCACAAATTCCTTCTCCCTTGAATAAGTTCCAGATACCCTATGCCACCTTCTTTTCAGAAAACAATCACACAGACTTTTTCAGTGAAAGAGGTTTGTATCTGGCATTAGTTTAACTTGTTCAAAAGCTCCTTAATTCTAGAGAAATTCTACCAGTGGAGGCTATTTGGCCATGTGAGGGCTCAAAAAGGGCCACTTAGGTGGAAACTAAGGAGGAGTGGTTAATTCTGTATATAAGTAAATGCTACCTCACTACCAAATGCAGGCTTTCAGTTAATTTAAGCAGCATTGAAACACAGAATTAGAACTTTATAGAGATTCTGTATTCTTTGAAGAGATCTTCTGTCAAAAAATGAGATGGACTGAATCAGTAGAACAAGCAATCAACATAAGAGAAAGGATTTTTCTGGCTAATGTTAGGACTCAAATACTGATAGCCTTTTAGCTATTTTCATCTGTTTCCCACCGTGTATTTTCAAATAGTACAGCTGAAGGTCCTCTTGGATATGTTATTCAATCCACAGCTTTAGCAATTACTTACTCTTATAGAAGACTGGATCAGAGAAGCAAAGAAACCCACTTGAAATCTGGAGATGAGGAGTGTCTGTCATTTGTAAATCTGGAGGCTTAAAAGTGACGTGAGTGGTGCACGCATTTTTAAGTGCAGGCATCAAAGATTTATTCCCATCTCTTGTCTAAACTGTCAAAACATGAAAGTTATTCAGGTCCTAAAAAGTCAAAGTTTAAAAGTAATATATATTTAAATATATATATATACAAAGATATGTTATGGTTCATGTGTTTTGCTGCTTCAGAACAGCATCTTTATCCTAAAGCTATCTGTAGGATTAGAGAAGTACAAGTCAGGAAAGTGTTATGTTTGGCCTTAGATATTGCTGAAGATTAATATTTATTGTTCAGATCTTACTTCTTTTATTTTCACAAGAAAGCTGGTTTTTATGTATTTTAAGCTATGCAGCTGAGCATCCCAATTTCCTGCACACTATCACAAACCAACCCATCAGTTTAAAACACCACACAAATTCAAGAGGTTTTGGACAGACTTATTTTCTCCCCATTAACAAGAATCAAGCTCCCTCAAGAGCTTTACAGGAAAAAAGCTCTAAGTCTGTCCACTTGACACACTACAGACATCAGTCATTGAGTGGGTTTACTGGTGTGCTGTGCAGCTTCAGAGGCTGAAGCAAGTCACCTTCATTCTTTCGCTCACTCTCTTCTGTGTAGATATTATGGCGCAAAATGTAGGCTATAACAGAATCAGGAATGAGATACTTCACACTCAACCCTCTGCGCAAGGCATAGCGTATTTGTGTTGCACTGATTTCATTCTGAATCCATTCTTTCACCAGAAAGATATTGTGCTGAAATTTAGATAAAAATTCTGATTCTTTGATATGCTGAGCAGGATCAGAGCCAGCACGACTAACACACACCAAACCAAACTTTTCCACTACTTCAGTGATGTCCTCTTCCTTCCAGAGATTGGGTGTGTTAAATGTCTGTAGAAAATCAGCCCCACAGAGCAGCTTTAATTCTGGTAGAACTGGAAAGACAAAAGGAAAGAAGAGATTTCTATACTTGTTTGGTTTTCTAGGAAGGTTATACCTAAAACTGCTTTCAATTCATAACTCTTTTTTCTTTAATCACTTACCTTTACTCCAGTTTTCTTCCAAAAGGTGGCAAGAAAAATTCAGATTGGATTTTATGTGTCTGGTCACAATTACTTTATCACCTACTTTATCATAACTCACAGCATATCAAATGTTATCTACACAATGTTAAAGGAAAATTATTCCTCCACTCAAGCAAGCCAGAAAGAGAAAGAAGCAAATAAAGAGAATTATTTTAGCATGAAGACTAGACTTGGTTGAACACGGCCACTACATCCTAGCCTGCACAATTCATCTGTTATCCCTGTGTGGATCAGGGCTACAAGAGTATGATACTCTTAAAGACTGCCCCAGATACTTCTGAAGCTGATGAATGAGACGCCAAGAATCCTGGGATTCACACCATACTGGAAGCTCTCTAGTGATAAAGCTAATCTTTTCTGCTTCATCCCTTCCAAGATGTCCTTTGCCCATCTATTTCCTCATGCAATTCCTGACCTTGTCTTCCCATTCAAAGACTCTACTCTTTGTTTCCAGTTCTCTGTCCTCAGTTCCATGGAAACACTTGTTTTCAGTCCCCTGCTTTCCAGAGTCTTACCCGGGGTTTATGCCACAGCTTGCTTTTTAACTAACAGCAACCTCAACAATAAAACAGTACTCTGTCCCACACTGTATTAGAGCTAATATGATGCCAGAGCTTTTATAGTGTCAATGGGTTTTCCCTGAATCTACATGTATTACTGTTCTAGAGTACTAGAAGCTAAATTAACAGATTATAGGCTTGACAAAAGGGCTGTCAATTTTATAGATACATCTCCACATATCCCCACATCTCACATGCCAGTGAGAAAAATGAGTCTTTGGTCTTTCAAGGGCACTTTGCTAAATGATGACTAAAGCTTCCACTATAGATAATGACATAAACCCCAAAAATCAAGGAGGGATGGCAAATTCTTGGACACTGAAAAGCAGAGAAAGGATTCTGTAGTTTTGTTACTCTCATTTTCATCCTGAGCGACCAGTATTAATAAGCTATTCTAAATGTATAACAACCGCAATAATTTGTCTATACCTGTCCTCAATGAACCTTTTTATTTGTAATATATACTAAAGTGAACTGATTATTTCATGTGGAACAAAATCCTAAGTCTTACAGTTTAGTAGGCAGATATTTCATAGAGGAATAGTATATTATGGAAGTTTGCTAATGCTAAATTCAGCCATCAAGCTGATCTTTGTGAAAGGTTCAGTTAAGTGAGTTAGCTTTTATACAAACTTCACAGAAAACCCCAATTCAACAGACTTCATGGTTGGCAGGACTTTTTTGGGAGAAGGAATTGGAGAGCAGTTGCCTGCCTTTGGAAGTTTGTGCTAACCAACATCTATTTATGAATCATAAAATACCAGGTTGTAAGGAACCTTTCTTGGCAAAGCATAATCTAGACAAGATGTTTCAGCAGCCTGTCCAGCTGAGTCTTAAAAGTGCCCAGTGCTGGGGAATCCACCGCTTCACTGGGGAGACTATTCCAACAGCTGGTGTTCTCACTGTGAAAAAGGAGGAGAAAGGGGAGAAAGGGGAGAAACTGTTCTGCTCTGGAGTTCTCAGTAGTTCTTCATCATTCCCCCTGTCATGCTAGTGAACAAAGGAAGTGGGAAGAAACCATTCTCCTCCTCTTGGTGGGCCACATACGTGTTTAATATAGCCAAATCTGTATCAGTTAAAGCAGTGAAGACAGAAAAAGTAAGTAAAAACAGGATGCCAGCTTTTCTCTGTTCAAACTAATAGATTGTTCTTTGCAGACAGCTGCCAGATAGAGTTTAAAATTAAAAAACCACCATCACCAATAATAATAATCATAATGATATCTAAAATCCAGCTACTATGGATTAGACAGAGAAACCTATCTCTTGCCTGCCCTCCTCACTCAAGTTAAGTTGCGCTATGCTTTTTGATTTTGACTGTAGATGTTTCCTGTGATGATGACTGATGAATTCCAAACTGAGAATCTTTATTGGGAAACAAAGACTTGGTTTAGTATTTGTTTTCTTGACCTTTTTTACATAAAATGCTATGGAGCATGAAAAAACCCTACAGCAAATAATAGCCAAAATTAAAATAGTTTTTACTACATTCACACTAGTTTTCCTTAGTGTGGCAATGTGGAAGAATCTGAGTTGCTCACAGTCTTTAACTCCATCACACATAAGATTCTACTGCAGCCCAAATACCCTGAAGCTTGTTTCCCTCTACCACCTATAAAAATGCAACTCATCATTTGGAAAGTTTTTTATAACCATGAACAAATTAAATGTATTATTCATGTTCAAGGAGTGCTGCAATACTACAGAGTGTAATGTATCAAAAATCTAGCAGCATCCTAGCAAGTCATAAGGCTAAAAGAGGAAACCCAAACCTGACAGTGTTTCCAGAACCTGCCATACTTCTAATGTCAACAAAAGCTATTCTGTCCAGAAATGCAGCAAACATCAGTGCATCAGCAGCACTGGTATGATATTCATCCACTTCATCCATTGTTTTACATTAAATTACAATTCTAAGTAATCCCTATACTTTCTGATATTTCTTATTCATATATCCTATGCTTTGCAAAACCAGCAGGGACACAACACTTATTTCTGACACAACCAAAGAGGTGCTTATAAAAGCAAATCTCCCATCTATGTGGGAATAACTACAAGTCATGCTGGCATTTGGCATGGCTTGCTTTTGGCAGGCAGCTCCAACCCTCAAAACTTACCAGCTACTATGTTCAAGTTCTTCATCAATTAGTCTAGTCTGGTACAGTTGTGTGATTTTTAATGCTAAACCAAGAGTCATGTTTACAGTTATGAACCAACCTGAGTGCTGGTAAGAAAGGGAATCTTCTGCAGCTCTTTCTATGGGCCGTTTGTTTTTCATGAATTCCTCCTTAGACTGGAGCGATCTGAGCAATTCGTTGTAATGGTGCCTGCATTTAAAATAAAGGCTTCTGTGTGAAGTAATCCTCTCACACATGCACAAAGCGATTACCTGGCACTTTCAGATTCAAGAACACAGTCTGCTTTTATGCACTTTGAATACAGTTTGGTAAGAATTTAGCATATTCCTTCTACCATGAGATTAGTAGCCATTCAGTTCACATTTTGCATAATTCACAAGCTATCTCTGTAATGGCATTGGGGTTTTCAAATGCCTTTTTGAAACTCTCATTATGGCAATTTTACTATAACATTGCATTTCAAACATTGTAGAGGTTTTTTGCTTAGAATAGGATTAAATCACACTTCATTCACTAGATATAATTTCTGGATTAAATGCAACCCCTTATGGTGATATTTCCATAATGTGCACTCAGTTTTCAGGAGGAGACATTCTTGTTTCCTCTCATCCTCTTCTCCACAAAATGTGTTCCCCAAGTTTTCACCTTGTGGTTTGCCCTTTCACAGAATCCCAGACTGGTTTGGGTTGGAAGGGACCTTAAATTTCATCCAGTTCCAACCTCCTGCCACAGGCAGGGATGCCTTCCACTAGAGCAGGTTGTGCCAAGCCCTGTCCAGCCTGGCCTCTAATTAGAAGAATCACAATTCTGAGAAATTCAAAACATGCAATTCTCTTCAGATTTCTGACATCTGTTGTGCTTCTAATTTTACCGAGTTGAGATCTGTGAAAGCAGGCAAGGATCCTTTTGTTAGTTTTTCCAGGTTTGCATTACTTTATTCTTTGCTGCTCCTGATCACTGGTGACCCACTGCAATACTGGTACTATGACTTTTCAGTACTGGACCCTTCTTTGATCATGACAGTAAGATCCAAACACCTAAACCCCTTCCTTTCAAATCAACATTGCCTTGCCTGACTAGAATTCTCTGGGAATTGCACCATCCTGAACCACGCTTAAGTATTGCTCACAATGACATGAGCCAAAATCATTTCAGGAGTCATGTTAATGGTTAAACAGGACGGGCAGGCACAAACTCAAGCCAGGCCCCATCTCTGTCTGCTAAATGTACAGCCAAAGTGACCGTCAGGTCTTATATAACTGTATCTAAGGAAAGATCATGAGTTACAAGGTACAGTTGGAATTCAGTATGCGTACAAAGCCACAGATAACCCTGTGAATGTCTGACATGAGGAATGAATATATAGTTCAGTGATTTAAGTGTGCAGTCTTCAAGTCATGCAAACGCTTTAAGCCACAGGAACAAGCTGCCCTAGTGTCAAGAACCTACATCTAGACAGGCTGCAGAACAATCTCCATCAATACTTGATGCTCAGGCAGTGGCTAAAGAAACTGCAGAGACAGGAGGCGAGGGACATATGGGAGTAGAAAGTAGGTAGCAGTAGCTTGGCCTGTGCTTTCCTCTATTTCTATTTTGAATCTTGCCTTGTTGTAAACAGGCTGATGCTATGTATAGCCAAGCACACTAACTTTGCATCACGGACTCGGTCCACAATTCAAAAATAACAACTCTTGGCAAAGGGCTCACTGCAGGACTAACGTGACAAGGCCTGTAAAATCTTAACTGTAAGAAGGCAGCACTTTGAGTGTTGGGGTAGTGAGGGTTCTGTTAAAGATCAACCAAGAAGGACAAACCAATCTGTCAGTTTACCAAGCATTTTCTGAACCGTGTGTGAAGTTTTGAGTAACTGTGCAATTAAAACACAAGGACAATTCAGCCACAGTTGGGTAAGAGAGATCTTTGCCAATTCTAAATTAATGCACAGTCTGTTTGAACCACAATCAAACCTGCATAACAAGAGGAATGAATGTAGTTCTCTGGCTACTGACAATATTGTTTGCTTGTCTAGGAAGAATATTCACAAACAGCAACTAAGTGGCAAATAGTTCTATCGTGTTCCCTCTTCCTCTCTATAAAAAGCATTGGGATAGTATCCAAAATTTCCATACTCATGTAAGGTAACAGGCATCAAATAGCACCACCACAAGTGTGTCATGAGCTTTGCTGTTTAAAATGCCATAGCTATTTGAGAGCCTCTGCAAAATCCATCGAGTTTGATTAAATATGACATTTTCATCACGCTAAAGTAAAAGAAGCACTGTAGGAAAAGGCCATTCATGTGTCTCAGGACACAATGTTCTACTGCAGTTAAGTGTACAATTCAAAATACTGATAGGAAGAGACATCAGGTACAATAATGGTTTTTGTCTTTGCCTTGCAATAGCAAAATCGTACAAACTTGATCTTGCAAGCAGCATTCACTTCAACTGGAGCTGTGCAAAATCAAAGGCTTTATAGGTAGGATCACCTTATCTGTAAGACTCGTGGCTGCTTCTTCAGAGGAATATAGTTTTACAAAACTGAAATTTAGGGACAAAACCCCATACCCAACCAGCGCTGCAGGATGGACCTTCTGGTCTGCCTAGGACAGACCTAGTATTGCCTAGTCTTCCTCCCACCCAGATCCTCTTCAGCTGGCTGGAGGGAAGAGCAAAAGAATCAACTAGATGTCTACATTCACACAGTGAAGCAAATAAGAGCAGAAGTAAAAGGCTCCACTAGTTGTTTTGTAAGTATGTAGGGTATTCTTATGTACTCTTTTGTAAAGTTAAAGGTCTGGCTTTGAACTGCCTTCACAGGGAGTCATAAGAACTTTCCGGGCTGTTATCAGAAGGCACATTTTAGAGCCTTAAAGCTATCCAAGCAGCTGTTTCCAGTTAGTAACCTAGGAAACGTGGATAGAAATGAAGGATCATTGATAGTTCTTGCCTTCTTGAAGTCTTTCACAGTATCTGTTGACTTCTGTAGCATCTACATTTCCAAAAAGTAGCTAGCACAAGAAGTTTGTGTTCTCATATCTTGCCCCATAATGCATTTACTACCAAGACCAACCATACAGGCAAAAGGCATGTTTCAAGGTCCTTGCATCAAGTTAACAGGTTTTGGAAAAATCGTGGGGTTTTTTTTTTTTTTCATCTTTAGCACAAAACCACAGCAAATTCAGTGATTTTGAAGAAAACAGCAGCAGTTACATGCTTGGGTTTAACTTTCCATAAGTTAAAGACTTTATAAGAAAACTTCTCAAGGATATGTGAATAGATAAACCTGCAGGCATAATAATGCTAACACAGCTTATCTGGAACAGGGATGCTCCTGAAGAATAGGTTGTAAACTCTCTTACTGTCTGATTAAGATCTCTGTATTACCTGCTTAGAGATTTAAAAAAAAGAGAAATAAGAGCCAAAAACTTATCTGCAGAGCTCTTTCAATGACTATAATTCTGCAAGATCCTTTCTTGGCAGAGATATCCCACATGCAGCTAAGTACTGAAATGGCACAAGTACATTAATTTAGTCTTGCATAGGTCTGGGGAAAGCCTTTTGGCTTTGCACTAGGAAAGCAGAGACTCCAGGTAGGAAATACTGATAACAGAGCCTTTCTGAAGCAATGTGAATTTTCACTGCATGTAATTCTCTCATAGCAGATGACACCATAGACAGACATATTCTGCTTTGCTTGGGT
Organism: Forpus xanthops; assembly: GCA_032466535.1. Lineage (NCBI taxonomy): Eukaryota > Metazoa > Chordata > Aves > Psittaciformes > Psittacidae > Forpus > Forpus xanthops. The sequence continues at coordinate 57,176 of JASSUY010044908.1, forward strand.
TTTACAGGAGTGAAGTCTGTGTGCTTTAACCTGGTAGCCTGACAGATTTTTGGCAATCAGTGACTTCATAAAGAAAGGAAAAACAATGTAATTACCTTAATACTTTTACTGTCTCTATCCATGTTTCCTGCTCACTCTCCCATGGATCAACTCGAATCCAGTCGGATGTCTCCAGGGCTAGTTTAGCCATTGCTACCCGGTGCCTTGCTGAAACCAAGCCTTTCTTTCTGTAGCCATCATTAACAGGAGATATTATACCTTCAATCACCTGATACCCTCCTTTTGAAGAAAGGACATAAAGAATAAAAGAAAAATAAAACATCTTCAAAGATCTTGAAAATTCAAGTTCACAGATCTTGAAAATTAGGTGGAGAGGACCTTGAGAGCACATCTAGTCCAACCGCCTCAAAGCATGGTTAACTTCAAATTAATAAGAGGCTATGAAAACTTACCTAGGCATCATTTTCCATAAAAAACCAGCAATTTACATTAAAAAGCAAACTTCTTGTCCCTCTGTGAACTGCTCACAATTACTATCAATGTGTTTATCCTATTAGATGACTCAAAAGGAAAGCTGGATGAACATGCAATTTTCAAGCAAGTAGAGACATTTATAATTTATGATGCAAACTATCAAAATTGCTAGATCTAATTAAGTTTTATATTCCAGTAAGTTCAGTTTTTCTAAAGCCAGAGTAATTGATGACTTAAATGACCACTGCTTTGTTCTTCAGGATCTGATGCTTGGTATTTATCAAAATCACTGCGTCTTTTCATTGTGTTAAAGGAAGAATTATGGCATATTGCTGCAGCTGTGATTAATGTGATTCAGACAAATCAGAAGAACAAAGATGAGGCTAATGGAGTCTAAAATGAGACTTACAGCACTATGGTCCAAACATCAGCTTAGCAGCCATTAAAGACCCTTTCTATGTGGCTGATCACATTAATTAAATTTGAAAATATGCCCATATTATTCTACTCTTGTAACACAATTTAATCATTAACACAACCAGCTCTTTTTGTTAGACTTTGCAGTTCTGGCCTCAAATCAGCAAACAAAATGTTGCTCTCATTTAAATAAACCCACAGGGAAATAAAACACTGATATGAGCCACATCTCTCAAGAAACAGAGAGGAGAAGAACGGTGTTTCACATAAACAGAAATGAAACAAAATTATTATAATGTAACATATGGTTTAGTGGGAGGTGTCCCTGCCCATGGCATGGGGGTTGGAACTAGATGATCTTAAGGTCCTTTCCATCCCTAACTATTCTATGATTCTATGACATACTATTGAGATAACTATATGTATAATATTGAAGGGGAGTGAAATCCCCTTCCTTTTTTCAGATTGTTTCTTAAATACACCAAGTTCTTTCTATTGCTCTTTAATACAAGTGATACCCCTAGACTCTTCATTTCTGACACTGACACATGGAAATGTAATATTCCAAAATGAAATATTAGTGACATCACATTTATTTTGATGTAATAGGGTAAAATTTTCAGAAGAATTTAGTGAGTTGGGCTTAAAAACACAGTATTGAGAGTCAGATTCACAGGCCTGTCTCCTGTTGAAATGTTGAGTCCAAGGTACCTTCTGTTTTAAAACATTCTCATTACAGGCAAAATGGGCAATAGAGCCTGATAAAATTTTCCAGACCCATGCAAAGATGTGCATATAATTAAGTCCATCTGTTGACCTGAAATTGGAAATAATCTCACTTGACTTATGAACAACAGTTATTCCCTGGTACATTGATAACATACAATACCATAACCTCATTTAAAGGGAAGTAAATTTACAGTTTGAATTCATTAAATGTTACTCTTATTAAACATTTTTCCTTAAACAAAATATTTATTTTCCACATTTAAGTTCCTTTCTTCTTAGTTTCTACAGATATAAATTGTTCCCTTATACTTACATTAATATATTAAATGTAAAAATCAAATGGTGTGAGAGCCTGCTAGCCAAGAATGATTGCAACTCTGCCATATACTTGTTAACTGTAAAGATTTCAGTCTCTAGTCTGGCCTAGAACTACATCAATTGGATAAGGTAAGAGCTTCTCATGCCATATCAGCTTGTTCCAAAGCAGAAATGAAGCCAACTGGAAGAGAAAAATCAAGGTTGCTAACACTTACAGTACCAAATGAAAATACAATAAGTGGTTAAGATGATTCACAACTAAGTAACCCAGCACTATGTAAATATGATACACACAAGAGCCTTCCACCTAAAAATACAAGCTTTAGCACTCAAAAGGTAGGAAAAGACCTTATTACTGTCTCTAAATAACTTGTGTCCCCTTCAGTAATTTAAAAGTTCACCTGTTCAAATGTGACCAACTCAGATATGCAAATTCTCCCTTCCTGCAGATACAACATTTGTTTAACAACCATATAGGGAAAAAAGGCAAAACCAGTCAAAAAGCCAACTGCTGCACCCAAAACCACACCCAAACACCAAAAAACCCCACACCACCAAACAAAAAACCCCCAAACACCCCGTCTTCCCCCAACCAAACACAAAAATCAAAACCAAAACCACACAAAAAACCCAACCCCTAAACCACCCTAAAGGCCAAACACCAAAACCCTATCAACCCAAACACATGCCACTAAGAATTAAACACCAAAAATCCTCCTGCAAACCCCACACACCTTGAGGAAGGTTTTTAACCCACCTATCTAAGGTTTCTCACCTGTGTACCCAAATTTTGCAAGCATGAGCCAAAAAAATCCTGTTTTTTTTTCCTGGAGACTGCCCTAATTTCCATTCCAGCACTGTACAAAAAACTAACCTGCACATACTTGTGCATTAATGGGAACAACTGCAGAACATGAAATACACAACAAAAATCACTTTGATTGCAGAGGAGTCAGTCCTCCTTTGTGAGCAAAGTGACAGCTATTTCAAAACACAAACTGATGTGCAACTTGCTATCAAAAGGAAAATATTTAGAATACAATCATAGAATACCAGGTTGGAAGTGACCTCAAGGACCATCTGGTCCAACCATTCTAGACAAAGCATGACCTACACTAGATGTCCTAGTACCCTGTCCAGCCACATCTTAACAGCATCTAGTGCTGAGAATCCACCACTTCTTCCCTGGAGAGGTTATTCCAATGGCTGATTGCTCTCACGGGGAAAATTTTTCTTCTTCTGTCCAATCGGAATCTCCCCAGGATTAGCTTGCACCAATTACCCCTTGTCTTTTCCATGTGACTCCTTGCAAAATGGATCAAATTCCTGTTCTGCCATCTATGATGCAACAAAAGTTTACATTAACGTAAGACCTCACTTCTCCACTGAAACAACTGACACACTGCTTTTATGAACAGGGTTAACTGCATTATTTAATTTCTTTCATCTGCCATCTATGTACATACATTAAAAACACATGATAAAATTCTGTATGGAAGTAATAGTAACAGCTTCCCTTGAAACCACAAAAAATCAAGTTCATCTCCCAGAACTCAGTCTACTAATGGTAGGAAAACAAATACAAAGACTGGTCATTGTTCCATTTAAACCAGAGTATTTATTTTATTTATAGGCTATAATTGGCTGGGGTGGAGGAAGGGATATTTAACATCTTGTTTAGATTAACTATCAAGAGGACACCATCCTATGCTTACCTTCCCATGAACATGTCTGTAGAGATTGCCAAGCATGAAAAAGGAAAAGACAATAGACAAAGGGGTTTTTTTACTTCATATTCAGTCACCTTCTGTGAAGGGAATTCAACAGAAGGAAAACAAAAGAAGTAAAAATTTCAGCAATCATTGCATTGAAAGTCAACATAAACAACCAATACATCAGAGCAGTGATAGACAATCTTCTAGGATAGCTCTCCATAGGATGGATAACTTCACCTTCACCACTTCAGAGTGCTTGAAAGATGCATTCACTCAATTAGATAAGATGTGCAAAAACTGTAGTGATGGATGCCACATGAGTTTCTGGACAAATATCAATCATATCCACCTGTCTGAGTGAACTACAGGGCCTGAAGATGGAGATTTACCTCTGTAGTCAGTCAGCCACTCGAATACATTGTGACTTCAGGAACTCCTCCAACAGCTGAGTAACTGAGCATGAGAAGTCCCCTAACAAATGCTGAATCAGCTCCACACATCACATCTATAATGAACATTTTGTATCAAGACCTGAAAAAACAGCTTCACTTCTACTGAGGTCACTGGATTTGGACAAAAAGAAAGAAAGGCAGTATCCTGACAGCTATTAAAATGAGTTATATCTTCCAGAAAGGAAGGATAAAACCACAATTTTCAGAGTAACATTGTGAATAATAAAAGTACTGCAGCTCTCCTGACAAGACACCTTATTCTGAAATGCCCTCATCCAAGCTGATTTTTGCTATCTAACATGACTGTGAAGCAATGATTCTCTTCAGAGAGGCTACAAAACAGATGACTAGGATTCCAGGTTAAAGGCAGGGCATAACTCAAACACCACTGCAAACAAGGGATACCCACCCCTTATTCTGTTGGGGTTTAGAGTACAGCAACAAAACAGAAAGATGTTCACATGTCTTCCACTTAGAAAAGCATTCCTTAAATTAGAAAACTGTTAGGACCTAAACTGTCTGCACTGATAACAGAGTTCAGAAAACTGAGGTTTGTGTAACACAAGCATTTTCTTTAGGGATATGGTATGTCTTGAGATGTCTTAAGATTTATGCTTTTGCTGCTTTGATTTGCACCTCTGCAAAGTGCACCCTGTAGCTTTAATACTTTCTGAACCCCCAGCCACACATGTACCCCTCTGGATGCATCTTTCGAGGCTAAAGCCTCATATCTTTAACCAAGTACTGCTCTATTTAAGCAAGTGCTGCTGGAAATCTTGTCCTGAAAAAAAATAAAATCAAAGATGTTTCCTTTTCATTTTTAAAGTTCTGTTAATTTTAACTAACGTCTGTCAATATTTACTGTATATGCAGTAACTACTGCAGACGTGATCCTATTCCAATCATGCATCTATACTGCCATACACACTATCAAAACAGTAGGATCAAAGTGGCGTTTTTTTGTTTTCAATTCCAGTTATCAGAACTGCTGTAGAAAAAAGAAATGAAGTCTATTTATACTGACTTGCTGCTGTTCCAATCTGTTCCTATCCCTTTCTTGAAAATATCAGTCTTTTATTCAGATACACCCCTTGAACACCATAAACTTCCAAATTCCCAAGGCTGGTTAGTGACTCATTTCTCCTTGGACTTCTCAGCTCTGAAGCCCAGTGCTGCATCTGACACAACCCATTGGCTGTGTCACATTTTCCCCTAGTTTTCATAAGATAGTAACTCATTGTCCATCACCTTCCCCTTGCGTCTGTCTCATCACAGACAGAACCATCTTGTCTTTCATACTTCCTCCCTTGCCCTCTATGCCTTGGTCTTATCGCGAAATGATGGGTGAAGCACATATCCTCCCATGGCAGTATTTGGGAAACACGGCTTTAAACATTTTACATAGACTGAGTCTAGTACTGTTTCTTTGGACTTTACAGTCAAATGATAAATCCAAAGAGAAATAAAGCATCTGGCATTAGGTACGAACAGACTGGAAAGGCATTCACCACAGTGCAAGTTTCAAGAAACATTTTTAAACCAAGGATTTGAATCTGAGACAATTCTAGCTATAAAAGAATGTGTAAAGAGTCAAATTGACATAAGCAGAGACAAAATCCAAACAAAGAGAATCATTATTCAGTCACATGTAGCTATGTCTCTTGTATTTAAAAGGCACCATGACAAGATTTATTGACTGATATTAACAGAAAAAGTGACTTACTTGACATGTGGCAATGAAATTCAAATACTGCTTAAAGTATCAGAAACTAAATAAAACTCCCTACTTAAAATAGGGATGTATGAAAAATAAGATTAGATAGCATTTAAAACTGACAGGCAGAATTACTGGATATGTCAGTCAGGATGCACATTAGTGATAGTCACGTCATTCACAACAGTAAAATCTGCCAAGTCAACTCCAACTATTGCACAACTCATTTCTGTGACTGAGCAGAAATACTGAAGGAGCACCAGAAGTCACATTCTGCCAGCCTAGAGAACATCAGCCCTCATGCTAGCTAATTCTTTACTCACACTAGTTAGTTTTTCAGGCATTCAGTGTGTATGTTAGCTCAGAAGTGCACTGTTTCCACAAAAAAAAGGAATCAATGCAAATACAGCAGACCACCACCTCACTTTATACAAGCTTTAGACATGTATTAACCATGGTCCTCCAGCCTGCTACCAGTTCCCAGTCTGCAACTAGTGCTTCTTCCCAGCAGATAAGCTCCAATTTCTCCCTCCTTCCCTAGCTAATCACAGAAGTGCAAACAGGACTAAAACCATGAGAGAATGACCAATCAATTTCCTGGGTGGGAAAACATAAACCAAGAATTGAGCATTTTAAGTATTCCCACAGTATATGGCAAACATGTAGCTGCTGCTTTTGCCACACAACAATATCAGTGGGTTCCAAATTCTCCCCCACACCCCCACACTTTTGTCAGCCAAATTCCTTTTACTGTTACCTTCTGTTCAGGTTCCTACTGAACCACCTCCCTAGGAACTTCTATCAGGTTCCAACAAACTAGAATTCGCTTCCAATTCCTTCCAGAAACATATGTGTATATTTTACTGCCAGATGGAAAAAAAACGCTAAAAGTCTTAGCAACTAAGCAGCTGATCAAGCTTCCCGTGCAATGTTTCTCAGCAGCTCTTCTAATTCTTGCTGAGGTTCATGATTTTATCCACCTTTCTCCTGTGTTGCCAAAACCTTCCAGCCTGCCAACATCTCACTTTCCTGATCTTCTTTATGAGGAAATGCTTTTGCTAGGGGAGGTAACTTGTACCTCTTAGTGAAAATGGATAATGAGTAATTAAGGATTCATCTCTTCTACAGTTTCATCCAGCTGTCAAAACTGCTAACGCTTCTTCATATTAAAACACAATGTATTAGAAAAGCATGAAATCTGAACACAAACGTTTCTTCTCAGCTTCAAAGCTGTTAGGTGTATTCTTTCACAAGGCTCTGCCTGTTCCATGAATATGATCCTAAAAGTGCTGATAAAACTTCCACTTTATTTGCATGAACATTCATTACAATACTTGTTTATGTACTGAGCCAAAGAAAGAGGTAATGCTAGACTTTCTAAGTTGAATATGCCACGAAACCTTTATACTGAATGATCACTAAAGCATATAAGAATTCAGCCAGCTGCACAGTGACAGCTTATCTATAGCAAGTGTGAATAATCCTTCTTCCTTCTCACAGTAAAGCACCATGGGTGTGTGATCCTACCACCACGTTACTGACCTGTTTGGTGCAGGTGATCTCTAGCCAGCTCAAATAAACGCATATGCATGTTTGTGATGGGGTTAAAGGAGCCACAAGCTAGAAGAATGAGAGGTATCCTGCTCTTCATTCTGACATCAAAACGTTAAAGCTTCACCCTAAAGAAAAAAGACAATATCACAGTCAAAGACAAACCTGACAAAGAGCAGTCTGCCCACTGGTCCTAAAGCTAAAAGGAGCAGTTTTCAGAGCTGTGTATTCCTAGAACATTGGTCAAGTATCAAAAGATCATTCCTCTGTGTCACCACAGCACACAGGAAGCACTACCTCAGAAACATGTGCTGTCTGACATGCATTAGAATCATTGAACAGTTTGGGTTGGAATGGACCTTCAAAGCTCATCCAGTCCAAACTCCTGCAGTAAGCAGGGACACCTTCAAATAGATCAGTTAGCATCAACAAATTCTGTTTCCCTACATGCAGAGATGGCTAGAAAGTATTTCTAGAAATTCATATTGTCACTGTTATTAAAACCAGTCAGATTCCTTACATGCCTTTTAATTTTTACCTGCTTTTGACAGAAAACAGGGGTTTGTTCTGTCATGCTGTCAACCCCCTATTAATAATTTTGGATCCCGCAGACCTGCTACAAAAGCAGAAGGTTTTTAAAGTAAGTTCTTAAAAAGGACCTTTGCGACAGACGACAAAACCCACACGCCATGTCTGAACCTACAGGTCTGACTTCCTTACCTGGTAACCTGCCAGCAAATGTGCTAGCCAGATTATCAACAATTGCCTGTGGAGCTTCCTGTAGATGGCAGAGCAAGTGATGGGCCCACGACAGGGAGTAGCAGGGAGTAGAAGCAATTACTGTTAGAGGAAAACACTACAAACCCTACAAAGCTACCAAGGGTGTGAATGGGTGGGGAGCAATGCTGTTAGGACCCTTGCAGGTGCATTTACAAAGAACCCTTATATAATTCAGCAAAAACGTCAGTCATCTCAGTACCAATGTGGCAACAAGCAGTTTAAGTTAGTCACTGTGACTTACTGCATAGTCTTTTCACAAGTGATCCAGAATATATCTGGGATAATAAAACCAGTTGTTCCCCACATACATATTTGTGAATTCAATTTTGCTATCAGAATCACTGGATAGTTTGGGTTGGAAGGGACTTTAAAGCTCATCCAGTTCCAACACCCTGCTATGGGCACGAACACCTCCCACTAGACCAAGTTGCTCTCTCTCTGTAGGATTTGACATCTTTGCAATGGCCATACCTGTATATCATACAATCACCATTTGTCTTCCCTTCCTCTGGCCTCCAGCTGTACCCATCCAATGTGTAACAGTCTTCCCTCAGAACACACTTGCATCCCATCATTCCTGAGTTAACAGACTGAATCCAGTAGGGATTCTGTGCTATGTTTAGCCAAATCCTGCTCTCCATCTGCAGCGTACCAAAGCACTGTACAAAACACTCCCGCTCACTGTTCCCAGTCCTTATTTCTCCTTCCCCACAACCCATTTTCTTAAGAAAAAATTAACAGTAATGATTAAATCTATGTCAAGTTGATGTTTTATAGCTGTCAACTCTATCCATTCACTTACAGGGGATTTATGACTCTAAAGACTAGGACTGTACTATTTAACAGCATTCAGTGCATCTAGAGACAAGTTTCAATACTTTCACATCACTACTGTGACATGCTGGCAGTCGGAAAACTTTATGGAGAAGATTCTTCAAAGCATATGTCTTATCTGTACCTGGAACATCTAGTACTGAACATACACATAAAGACTCTTAATGTTTTCAGTTTAATTTACTCCTTTACTATAAGAGATACGAGAAATGAGATGTATTGGGTAAAAATAACCACTTGCTACCTTGAAAGTCTGATACAATTTTAAGGTCTACAATTATAGCAGCTATAGGGAGCACATTTCACAGCACTCTTTGTTCTGATTTACTATCGCACAGACACTAACAAACTCATACATTACAGGTTCTTAAATCAAAAAAGAAACCAAACTCAATGTTCTTTTTTTCAGTATCAACAATTCCGTTAATGTACTTTCATTGTAAGGAGAAAGGTGTTTTTGCCTTGAACCAGGAAGCAAAACATTAATATCTGTGATTAACTCAGAAAGAAATCATTCCTAGACCATCTAAGTGTTCTTCTATACTCCCCATTTTGCTAGATATATTCCATTGCCACAGATTAGTGGATGCTACACTCTCAATGATAAATCAATTTAATTGCAGACTAAGAATCTTCTAGAAGCAAAAACTTTTTACAGTCAAAACTACCACAGTGTTGCTCAGCATCCAGCCCTGCAAACACTCAGACCATCAATATAACAACCTAAAAGCAATGACAGCCTTAAAAGTTTTAATTGCTAAGGAGTATCAATCAGCACTTCACTCAAATATATGTTTGAGGGAAAACCCCATACCCATTCTCCCCAATTACACATACCAATAGCAGCTCTTGCTTTCACATCTGCTAACTGACGGCCTCATACACTCTCCTGTTCTGATGAAGTTTAGTTTACATTTCTTTTGTTGTTCTTTTCTTTGCCATCTTGAAAGTTACGAACTGAATGATTTCTTTGGGTTTTTTAAGAAGCTTTGAATTCTACAAACCTCTACTTCTCACCTGGAATAGATGTGCTGGATGGTTTGATGACAGCTCTTATCTATATCTTGGAGACTCTAGGGAAAGACTTTAATCTGTAATTCTTAACGATAACCTGACAGTATTGCTAATGGAAACTAAAAATCCAAACCAGCAACAACAACAGAAGATAACAAAAAGGAGAAACAAACAAAAATATCAAACCAAGAATGTACTAATAGTAAACATAGAGTAAAGAGGCATTTCAGAAGATGGTTTTATATACATACACACTTTCCCACACACCATATATATAAAAATATCTATATAAGTAAATGAAAATCAAAACAGCAGTGGTTTTATTCCCACTGTCCCCGATATAGTGTACCCTAAACTTATTCAAGAGGTATAGTGCAAATTTTTAACCTATTTTTCAGCTAAGCTTGCTTGAGAAATCACACAGAGGGTAAAACTTGAAACGGAGGAAAAGGCACTTTATCTGTTCATCTTATGTGGCACAGTGTCAGTAGCAGTCACACTTCCAAGTGCTACAGCATTCCGGTGTTCCCACAGTAACAAGCTTCTGCAAACATTCAGTTCAAAGTCATATGCGTTTTACTTACACCCCTGAAGCAGACTGTCCTTAGCTATTTTCACCAATTGAATACAGACTAGGTGACTGTGCTGTTACTGGGCATTTACTAAGTGTGCACATTGTGCCAGGGACCACATTTGTGTCATGTTTTTGAGAGAAGGGGCAGAAAATCATTGAGAAGTTACACTTGTACTGAGGCTTTCCCACCTTCCATAACTACTGTATTACTTGAAGGATCCAACAGAATTCAAAGCACCACAAATCCCATTAGAAAAACCCTAAATGTACTTCAAAATCCGAAAGTTAGTGAAAAAAGTTTGTTAAAGCAAGAGACACAGATGCCAGATTGAGCTATGAAAGTATTTTTTGATTGATATGAATAAGATTTTTCATAATTGCCTATGATATCTCTACAGCAAAACCACTCCTACTTTGAACTGCTTTAAAAGCCTTGGAAATAAGTAAGTTAAAATCACTATTATCAAGCAGTATTAGTAAGGTTCGTTTAACAGTACAATTGACTTAATGCTTAAAATGTAATTCTGATTTTAAAAAGAAACAGCCACATTCAATTTTTGCATGAATGATACTCAGTTCTTCGTCAGAACTCTGCAAATACAGCTCCTGTTAGATCAGCTTTCCTCCCAACATGACAGAAGATGCCTTTTGTTCTGCTGCTATTCAGTAAAACATAACACATCGTTTGTCATGTTTGCTGCCTGTTTTGATAATTCATAAATAACGGGTCAAGAAAAGCACAGCATTGACCAGAAACTATGGGATTTACTGCTTTGGAACATTTATAGGTATTGCTTTTAATGACGAAAGAGATGAGTTAAAGAGTAAGGTTTAAAGGGGATCAGTCATACTATGTTCCTATTTCACGCAGGAACTGTGTGTTCCCCCTCTGATGAGTGGTTCTTATCTGTGTGCTCTGCTCCGGTCACATTTATCCATAGCTTTAGCCAAGCACGTGTCTTCTTATTAATGCTGGTTACCTTAGACAAGAGTGTCTGCCAGTTAAAAAGCTTTCAACAACATGTATGTATATCATGTGGCTATATACAAATGAGCAGATACCTTCAAATGAAGAGGCCACTCTTAAGCTATATGGAAAAGGTTTTATCATGGAAAATTCGTTATAATTTTTATTAGAAAATTTCTGCAAGTTCTTTTTCTGCTGCCAGTATTCCTACATGTCAATAACAGACGACATTACAGATGACCACAGTTAAGTTTTGCTGAAAGTCCGTAATTAGAGCCGTATCTGATTAATTATCAGCAACACAATGGAGTGCTGAGCAGCACAGTCCGATCTATGAGCTGTTAAATGAGTAAACTAGAAGACAAGACTGCTATGTGCATGCAATGGGGCACACTCACCCTGGAGATAAGAACTGCTGCAAAAAGCAGAAATAAACTGAATCCCAGCACAGGATAAAAGTGTTTTCTCCTCCTGTGATGGTGAATCTAGGCTAATTTAGATGAAATTTAGCTTTGAACAAATTCAAAGCTGCCCACGTCCATTCTTTTACTGAGTCACATCATTACCTACTGTAAATTCATGTAGCTGCACTGGGCCCAGCTGAGACATACGAGTCACATACAACTGGTGACATTAAGGATGTTATGGTTGCAAGACAAAATAAGAAAACAAGTACATTTTAGTAGCTGACGCAAATCAGAGTAAACCACAGTACACAAATACCCCTTAGAAATACAATGGGATATCAGATCTTCGCATGCTGCTACTAATGAGAGTCACTGCCATGCCAAAAGCTACTCCAGTCAGTAAGATCCCAACATGTGCTGCCACTGAAATCAATCCTCCACAACAGTGACAAATATTTACCTGTATATCCCCACCTTTCACTATAATAATGAACATAATGTAAGTACCTGGATGAGAGAAAAAATTATAATGTATAATCTAGGGCGATATTTTATTTGCTCATCAAAAAATTACTCACCCCAGCCAAGAAGAATTTTACAAGGTGCACATAAATATTACACATAACCTAATATGACACTATAATCCTCTACAATAGCTTTTTCAGGGCCACATGATGGATCATATTATTGTTTAATTCCAATGACTTAGGTGCACTTCATTTCTTTCATTTCAACTGGAAAGCCATTAACAAAGTGTATGGTAGGGTACAGGATTTTCTATCAGATTCAGCATATCCAAAGTATGAAGCTATCCTTTCCAATGCTCACACCAGACTTCGAGTCAGAAAATGCAGGGCCCATTCCGGTTTCTAAATCAGCTTCAAAGAAAGCCCTAATCTAATCACCTCCAAGCTTGTCACAGTCTTCACTAGAGCAGCAGCTTATACAACCTTATAAAAATCAACCGGGCTTTTTTTTACATGTATCTGTGAAAACAGCCCAAAGCACAACAAATGCTGTCTTTAGCAGTGCATAGGGATCTTAGACTTAAGACAGAAGACTGACTTTATTTTGGGGTACTTGCCATTACTTCTTCAGCCTTGTCCAGGCAGCAATTCTCCCAGCAAACGGTAGTGACCAACAGGCTATCCATGGACAATTTATCTCACAGAACACTGCACTATGGCTGTGGCCACATTCCAAGTGCCTTGGTGGCTAACAGAGAAAGCAGCCTCACCAGAACTGTCTCTTCCCCTCCTGACATTAGAATGCTTCCAATTGTAGTATGACACTTGACCTCATAGCAGCTTTCCAGTATCTGAAGGGGGCCTATAGGGGTGCTAGGGAGGGACACTTCATTAGGGACTGTACTGAGAGGACAAGGGGTAATGGGTTTGAACTTAAACAGGGGAAGTTTAGATTGGATATTAGGAAGGAATTCTTTACTGTAAGGGTGGTGAGGCACTGGAATGGATTGCCCAGGGAAGTTGTGAATGCTCCATTGCTGGCAGTGTTCAAGTGTGGGTGGGACACAGCCTTGGGTGACATGGTTTAGTGGGAGGTGTCCCTGCCCATGGCAGGGGGGCTGGAACTAGATGATCTTAAGGTCCTTTCCAACCCTAACTATGATTCTATTCTGTGATTCTTGCAATTTCTTTATTTCAGGCTCTGTCAGTGGGGAAGTTCTTGTTCACAGACAAGCCAACAAGACCCTTCCATCAGTTACACCTCTGAAATAAGCTTAAACATGACTTACACTTGTTTTGTCACTTTAATGATTCTTTTTCTTCCAAATAAAGACTAATTCTCTATTTTTCATTTCCATTCCCAACCATTTCCACTCCATTGCTGGAAAGAAACTACAGCTGAAAGACACTAAACACGAAAATTCACTACGAAAAGTGCACAGGACAATGTATGAGAAATGTAAATGATAAAATGACCACAAGAATCTTACAGGCTGAAATACTTGCTAAAATCGAATCTCTACTTCACAACAAACATGGTAACGCCTTAAATGAGCTTCAAGTTCAAAAACCAAATAGGAGACTAATTCCTTAGCACAAGCTTAAAACCAAATGGCATTCTCAAGAGATACCCAACAGTGCTAGTGAATTCAATGCAACTACAACATAATTTTTAAGCCTGTAAGTTTTTGCAGGTTTATAACTAGAATTACACAGTGGGATGCTAAAGTGTCTGGTGCACAGAGTCGAGCTGATAAGATTTCCACAGAGATACTCTCATGAAAGTATTCTCTAGCATGTATTTTAATTAATATTCTTAATCTTGACCTTCATCCTGAAAACCAGTCATGCTTACAGGCTGCCTATTGCCTGGACAGCAATATGGAATTCAAACCCCACCATTCATGCACATCAGCAGTAAACTCCCATACTGTTACGATACATACATGCACGTGTTGACTAAGTATTTCAAGGTTGTCAATTTACTTATGTCCTTAAACAGTAAAAAAGTAAAGACAAACCACAGCATGATGCTCTTACCATTCCTTCTCTGGGAAAATCATGGAATAATCCCCATTTTCTAGAAAAGTCTAACTGCCCACAAAACATTCAGCAGTGCTTAGTGCAGAGCTCTGCAGCACTTTAATCTGGTTAGAAAACTAATGACACTACACTTACCCAGAACTGTGCAAAAAATAAGTCAAAAAAAAGCAGCTTGGCAAACACTCTGTGTTTGCTGGGTAAACTCATGCTCTCAGCCTGCAATTACACAATACCAGCCCCTGCACCTTTCACTAGCATTTCAGCAAGGTCAACAGAAGGAAAGCAGTTCCTGGCATCATCTTGAATTCACTGCAGTACGGCCTCTATAACTTCTTTTCCGATAATCCCTAGTGATCTCTGGACCTCTTATATTCAACTCCTTTCCTACTTCTTGTGCCCTTATCACACATGAATAAGCTTTTTCTTCTACTTTAGTTGTATAAACTTCCTACTCTAAGTAACTAACAATCACCCTTCTATTTGCATGTATGAGTCAGTTATCCACAAAGAAAAATATACTGATTTCTAGAAAAGGAGGTTACATACAGCACTCAACTGAGGGTGGCTATTTTGAAGCAAACAAACTGCTGCTTTAATGAAAGCACCAACTCGTCTGTCAAAATAAGCCATTACTAAAACTTCTGACATTCTGAAGGCTATTTGCAATTAAATTTTTAAGCCATCAGAAGGAAAAGCATTATGTGCCTTTCTTAGGCTAATATATAAACTTGCATGCCAACACTGAGGATGTTGCATAACAATGAGGCAGTTTAAGTAAATGGCACTTAGGCTCAAGAGCTCATATTGCTTGCTATCTTTATATTGCAATTAAATGATCATTTTAGATCTCCACTTGCTTCATCTTGTACAACCCAAGAAACCAGGGAAATTATACACACATGTATGTGCCCTGCCCGTTGTCTAAAGTGTTCTGCTTGCTCCTTAAGAATGTCTCCCCTGTATGGGGATTTCCATCTATCCAAAGAGGAGAGATCCTGAAACAAGTACAATGAAATTAGGTACCTAATTACAACTGCAATCACATTGTAACTATCAGTGTTAGTTTTTACAAGTTCTTACAACAACTGAAATATGCATTTAAAACCATACAGTTATACCATCTTCAGATCCCTGACTGTACCTTCACTGCCTGAGACAGCTCACTCAGTGGGCCGGACAGTCTGACACTGCACAGCATTCCTTCTGCTTGTGAAGATCTCCATTATCATTTGTAAGCCTGTATGGCTAATAGTTAGTTCCTCCTGCTTAATGTCAAGAAATCATTACTGCAATGAAATCAGCTTGTCTCACTGAAGTACTTCCAAAGGTAGAACCTCAAATAGCTCTGACACCTGCCATGCTCTCAGTGGCCCCCAGTAACCTCAAAGGTCTGTTAGATCATCTGAACACTAATTAGCTTATCACAGCTATGCTAAATTCTAACGTTTGCATTTGGAAAGTTAAGGGTGTAAAGCTAAATGTTGGAGTCACATGATGTACCTGGAGTTCAGTAGCAAACTACCACCTGAAAAGTGCACTACTGGCACATGCTCTATTGCTGCAAAGCTTGAAGAGAACGAATATTGGGGATCTTCATTAAACCCAGATAGCAGCTGCTGCACAACCTCTTGAAGTAGAGGCAAAAGATAAGGAAGTTACACAGATTAAAAGAAGTAATCATACAGCCTCTTGTCTTCTTTAAAGCTCACTAGCACACAAGGTCAGGGGGAGAGGAAGGAAGTTTTTAAATATATATACATGGCTTTAACCGGAGAGAGGACATTTAGACGAGATATTAGGCAGAAATTCTTCCCTGTGAGGGTGGTGAGGCTCTGGCACAGGGTGCCCAGAGAGGCAGTGTGTGCCCCATCCCTGGCAGTTCAAGGCCAGGCTGGACGGGGTTAGAGCAACCTGCTCTGGTAGCAGGTGTCCCTGCCCACAGCAGGGGACTGGAAGTGGATGAGTTTTAAGGTGCCTCCCAACCCAAAGCACTCTGTACTCTATGCTGTATCTGTGGTCCCGGATATACGTTCGTAACGCATGTGCAGTACCGCGTACTCCGCGGCAGCGCACACGCTGACCCCCGCGTTCCTGATGCCCGCTCTCCCACCGAACCCACGGCCGCCATCCCCGGGTACACGGGGTGGGCACAGCCCCAGCTGCCTACGGAGGGTTGGAGCCCGAGCTCCAGCGGCGCGGCGGCTGACGGAGACCTCATTCGGCCCCGCTGGGCCCGGTGCCGCCGCAGCTCCGCGCCTGCACACGGGCAAAGCGCCGTTCCGCTGGGGCCATCCGCCGCCGCCTCCTCCCCTCCTCTGCACTCCCTGCCCGCCTTCCTTACCGGGGCCGGGCCGGGTTAGCTCCCCCGAGCTCGCCGATGTCCCCGCACTGCCACCCGCTCCGCGGCGCAACCCTGGGGTGTCGCGGTTTGCCCTCACCCAGCGCCTCACCTCGGCGGCCCGCTCCGGCTGGAGCGCCCGGAAACAGCTGCTGTAACGCCTTTAGCAGCCTGAAAGTGGGGTTACAAACCTTCAGCTTCCTGCTGCCATTCCTGATCTTTAGGATTGGCTCTGGAGTTGCGCTTCAAGGGTCCGTTTGTAACTGTTGGAGCTCGCGAGTTCTTGTGGCTTTCGCAGAGACTTAGGAAAATGAAGGATAAATAGCCTCGTGGAGTCACCTCCATCAGCTGCTGAATATCTTGCAAAATATATACTTGTCATATAGTGTGTGTTAAATAGCCTCTAGCAAAAAGAGAAGACCAGAGAGTTTTAAGTCTTTTGCTTATTCTCTTTAAAACATGTAAAATTCAGTTTCTTGTGATGTCAGAACATCACTAGTTTTAGAATCTACCCCAAACCTCCCATTTTTTATAACATGAAAGGGAAGTGCAACTATTCCTCGTGTCTGACAGTGTCGTAAAGCATAAGTAAGATCTTGGATTGTATTTTTAAGCTTTACGGTGTGAATTGCACATGCAAACAATAAACCCACCCTGCCACATGGAGGCCATGCACTGTCCCGCAGACCTTCAGTTGGCCTCTCCCAATGCTGGCCAAGGGATTAGCATTTAGGTCCTTACCTTGTGGCTGGAAGGGGGGTGTGCACTTCAGAAACCCTGAAATACAGGGTTTATATAAATACAGATAAGTATATAAAGTGCTGTATCTCCTGCTTTTAGCATGCATAAATGTGGTTTGAGAACCTTAATGCTAATTGTGATTATCCCTGAAGCTGATACTTTTAGGATGAAAAAGGTGTCAGTGATGAAATTGTGGTTAGCCTGTGTGTGGCCATGTATTTCTCTGTGACATTTCTTTGCTCTCCTCTGGTCCTACCATGTTCCTATGAAAATTATTTTAGAATACAACTTATAATCTTAGAGAAGTACTATTGTTAGTGGTGAAGTGAGTATAATCATCATTTAATACAGTAAAATTATGGACTAGCAATTCCTTATATATAAACAGCCTGGAGTGAAGATGATCAGGCTTTAAAACCCTTTGGGATTAGGTAATGATGAAAAGCCAGCCAGGCAGCTTGGACATTAACTAATGTATATGTGTAAATAACCATAGAATAATAGAATCAATGAATGGTTTGGGCTGGAAAGGACCTTAAAGCTGATATGGTTCCAATCCTGACACCTTCCACTAGGCCAGGTTGCCCAAAGCCCCATCCAACCTGGCCTTAAACATCTTTTTAAACAAGGGATCTTTAATGTTACAATTCCCTCAATTGTCTTTTTGAGAGGAAAGTCCACTTTAAAAGGCTTTATGAATTCAACATCCTAGTGCATAATGGCTCATTGCTTTTTGCTGACGAGGCTTACTAAACATATAAAGCTTATTCTGAAAAATAGGCGCTAGAATTAAAACATGCTCTTTGTAGGTTTTGAATTACCAGTATGTGTTTAGGGAATAAGTAAGATTCTCTATAAAAGGAAACTTCGTGCTTCATTTACAAAAAAGAAAACCGATCTAAAGATTAAATCTTTTGCATCAAGCTTGAAAAATAAGGGGGAGCATCTAAGCTGACGCAAGTCAATATGGCTCCTCCAATGATCTCAATGGATCATTGTGTATACAGCACAGAACCTCAGCTAGAAAACTGAGTCATAGTTGCAATAATAAGCATTTCTTGCTTGTTGCCTTTAACCATGAGCTTTACATTTTAGATTAGAGTGTTTTAAAAGCTGATTAATAAATAAAATCCTTTTTGAACTGAGCTGTATCTATAATAATTTGCTAATGGTAAACAAAGGAAGCAGTAGATCTGATCCTGAACCATGTTCTCCACTGAGCCCTCTTGAAATGAATGAAATTGCAAATCATAACTGAAACAGAGTGATGTAAAAGAGGTGTTAAGGAAAGAGATGAGGATTAGAGAAGGAAGTGTGCAGGAGCTGTTGCACTGAGATGCAGCACTGTAAGGGAAGAACCAAGGACCGCAGAAAGTTCCAAGGTGATTATGAAAGATGAACTAATTAAAAGCTGTCTTCCGGCAATTAAGACAAAGTTACCACTACAAAATCACACAATGTTCTGACAAGCATTTAAAGGTAATGACAGTCACTGGACCACCTTCTGCTCCTTAGCACAGTGGTCTTATTTTCAAGGGTTTCAATTCTGGACTGCTTCTAGCAGGTGTTTGAAGCAACAATACTATTCTGTTAGTCTTCTATTACTGTCAAGTAAAACATAAGTTAGAATACCCGTGTCAAGGTGTAAAACTGTATGAAATTCCACGCCAAAGTTGTTCCAGATGCTATGAATCAGGAGCTGTACGGAAACCTGGCACTGACTGCAGTTCTCAAGACACAAAACTCCCAGGGTCTTACATGAGTTACACATATCAAGGTTGCAGAATTAGGCCTTGTAATTGTAAAATCTGGCAAAGCAGCAGTACAGCAAGTCAGAATAATCTTTTAGTTGTTGGCATCTGACCTTTACTGATGCACAATTCAGCTCTGAATAAAATTCTGCTGGGAGGAGATGGAGAAGAGGAACATGAGAGAAGTGTTCATTAACCTTTACCCTCCGTAACAGGATTGGAAAGCATTAGCTTGAAGTCTTGGCTTGGACAACGAGGCGATCATTCACTCAGCTTAATCTACAAAGTAAATACACAAGCTTTTATTTTTTAATCACTTAGATGCTGCAGTTATGGTTAGTTTGGACATTAAATCAAACATTACAAATACGAGTGGACAAGAAAATGTTAACTTCCAGCAAATGAAAATCATTCTGTTGATTGATTGCTGTTAGAATTAAAAGCAAACATTAGCAAATCCATTACTAGTGGGGCGAGCAGTAGAAACCCAAAGGCTGAAATCCAATAATGAAACAAAAGCAGGCTCCAGAGTGCTGTATTCCTCATAAGCTGCAGAAGATAAATGAGCAAAGGTAGAGACAAGGCAGAATACAAAGCTTTGGTTGAATGCTAAGAAGAAAAACAAAAACCAGAACAACAACTTAAAAGGACTCAAATAGCAATCAGGAAACTTTTTAAGTTGGCTGCAAGGAAGACTTACCTGGAAGATAAAATACAAACACTGAAGGGCAGATAAATAGGCATTTCTTTCTGGTTTTAGGCTCCATGATGATAAAAACCTTTTTTTGGTCATGGGTGAACAGAATGGAGTGTTTGGTTCATTTCTTTCTTTCTCTTTTATTACAGAGTCTGTCACCTGTGCATTTTGAATTGTTGGGGTTTATTTCTCTCCTTTATCCTCCACTGTTTGTCACATTCTGTCAATTGTGTCTTGGTAGGCATTGTCTTCTGACCATTTCATCTTTTCCTTTAGGACCCTGATTTTACTTGCTTGCATTTTGAATTTTAGTGAAGTTAAAAAAGCTCATTTTGTTTGCAGAACGTTTTGGATAACATTACACATTGTTATAACATTCATAACATTCCATATTCCGGCATAGTGAGTGGCATTATTGGTTGATAAAATCTCAGTACTAGAATTATGTTTGACCACTTGATGGCTTGTAAAAAAACATGCAAGAGTTGTTCCTGGAGCTAACAAACCTAAGATATATGCAGGCTGTCATGGGTTTAGCAGCAGCAGTCATTTTTCTTTAAGCAGTAGCTGGTGTAGCACTGTG